>WSTG01000022.1:0-23711 GCA_019616325.1 Ceratobasidium sp. 394 | reverse complement strand
ACGCTGTTCCCCTTTTACCCCTTTGCCCCCCAATTGTTTTCCCACCCCGGTTAACCCCCCCACAAAACCCCCCCCCCCCCCCCCCCCCGCCGTACTCTCGATCTCCGGCACGTTGCGACCGCCGACGCGGCTCTTCACGTCTTTGGCTCGCGCTCTTTCCTTTCACCCGTGTGAGACCTTGAAGCCCCTGCACAAAGATCTTCCCCGCACCTTCGTCTCGGACCCGAACCGTCCCGCCAGGAACCACTATCTTTCGACGTACGTCACGTGAGCGGCATGTTGAAAGGCCCGGCGCCTGTCGTTTTTTTTTCTCCCGCCAACCACCACACCCTGGCCGCGTTTACCGTTGGCGACAACGCCTCGGTGTCGGTTGGCCCCAAAACCCACCTCGCGTGGAACGTGCCCCGCACGATGACCGGCCTTTGGCCGTCCAAATTTTTTCCTCGCCACCGGCACCCTGGCCGCGTTTACCGTTGGCGACAACGCCTCGGTGTCGGTCGGCCTCCCCACCCATCCCGCCAGGGGCTCGATCCCCGTCTAACACGTTTTGATTGTAGTTTATTTATTTATTTTAGGTTCTCTGCCGTTCGCTCGCTTTCTCATCGTCAGCTAGCCACCTACGTTACTCCGTCTGGGCTGTTTCTCTGGCTAGGGCGCCGTGGCTCTCGCTGTCTGCTTCGATCTAGTGGTCTCTGCTCTACGAGTACGGCCGCTTCTTGCTAGAGCTTGCCGCCTCGTCATCCGTTTTCGCCGAAGAAACCTCGGACGCGTGTCCAAGCTTGGTTGCTAATTTGTCTGGCACTTTCAACCTTACCTCTGATGCCCAAATGTCCTTTCCGCGCCCCCGCTCCCTGCTCTTGCGGTGGATCTTGCCCGTTCGGCCCTGGTGCCCTCTCGGTTAAATCTCCGGCCGGGTGACCCGCGCCACGCACCGCGTTCTTACTACTTGTCTGCCGCGCGAAACCATTTTACCCTCTCCGCGCTCTATCGGCCACCGCGCTTCTCCCTCTCTCTTTAGGTTTCCGACTACCCTTCCATCCGATCAGCCCCGCTGGCCAGGTTTCTTGCACTCTCTGCCTCCATCTTCGCACCTCCCGGGATTTTGGGAAACCACGCCGTTCCCCACCGAAGGTGCTCGGCGTCGCCGCTTCCGTCCCCGGCGTGCCACTACAAGGACACATAAATCCTTCCCGCGCCCCCGCTGGACAGCGGCGTTGTACCCCGCTACCATATCCTCCTCTAATAAACCGTGTCGTACCGTGGCGTGCGTCATGCAGAAGGTTCCTCGCAGCGGGCGGGCTAGCCGCAGATGATGCCAAGTTTCTGGTTCCGACGTTTAGCTCGCCTCCTGGGTACGTGTTATATTATTCTTACCCGTCTCGATCGTATCTCTCACACCCCTTCCGGCTAGGCAACTTAGGAACCCCTGGCTCGCGGCGCCAAACGGAACTAAGACGGCCTATCCAACGGGTTGAGCGCGTCGCCGCGTCGCCCACGTTTCCTTTTTCCGAATTTCTTCCGTTTTTCGTCGGGTCTGTCCTCTGCCCCTGCCTCATGTGTCTTATACAGCTGTCGTGTCCTGTTGTCGTCCTCGGCTCGTCTTCGCCGCTCGCGAGGTACCTTGTTCTCTCCTTTCGCGTCTCGCCTCTTCCATTTTGGTATTACTCTGTTTTCGTTCCGTCTCTTAGGTACCTACACTATAATAAAGCCTGCTTTCCTCGAACGTTGACGTCTGCTTCCGTTCCGT
Source organism: Ceratobasidium sp. 394 (assembly GCA_019616325.1). NCBI lineage: Eukaryota > Fungi > Basidiomycota > Agaricomycetes > Cantharellales > Ceratobasidiaceae > Ceratobasidium > Ceratobasidium sp. 394. Next base: position 21,964 of record WSTG01000022.1, on the reverse strand, counting down.
CCCCTGGGTCGCGGCGCCGCCCATCACACAACCGCTTTGCCCGACGGCGGCGCTCGGCGCAATACTGGCGCAGAAATAATCGGCGCGGCGACTGAGGCACAACCGCTGGGTGAACAGATTTCGGAGCCCGTCGCTGCCCGCGCTAGGCCCTCGATTGGCGGCGGTGAGGATTCGCACCCTATCCCGTACGATTAGATGTCCCATAAATTCACCCACGGGGCGCCGTTTAAGCTGCGGGGAAAGCTACTCGAACGCTTCGGTTAGTCCATTTTCACTTGATACGCCATATACAATTCATCTATGCGTACCTTGACCGCACCGGAGTATTTGTATCAAATCTTTCGGACGTTTTTCTTCTTGTCGTTGTCCGCTCCACCCGCTGACGAGTCGATAGCCGCGCAATGGATAGCGGCTACCGCCTTGCAGCGGTACTGGAGTTCCCCGCCAACGCCTTGTCGGGCAGCCACGATTTCGCCAATCTCGGTCATCTGCTTGGCATCGCGACGCTTATCGTTCGCACGCATTGGGCTATCGACTTGCGGTTTTAAACCTCGCCGTGAAATGAGAACTCGATATGCGGCTTCTTCAATACACGGACGACGAAAAGAAGAAAGAAAGACAGACAGAAAGAAAGGAACGCTCATGACTTGCGTTGAGTGCAAGTCGCTTGCTCCGTACTCCTCAAACGAGCCCCAATTGTTGCCCATCGGATGCATTTTCTAACTATCCAGAAAGAGCGTACAACTTGCGGTGAGTTATTGTTCTCGTTAAGCCCAGATCTACACCTCGTACCAACCGACGGGCACGTCGCGTCGCACGCCACACCCGACCACAGCAACCTTATTCCCACCGTCGTCCCTGATGCTGTCGACGATCTACTAATTTATAGGGCCGGATTTGGTTCGTTGGTGTGTTGTTACGTAAGCATGTGCGCGCGGTGTTATCCTGTTCAGGGAGAGGAGTATCATCACCGAGATGACTTGTGCGGTAGAATAGTTTAATCGACGCTCGTTATAAAGAATCAAGTGCACCGATGTAAGCGAATGAGCTCAACAAGCGAAGGCGTAAAAGCCGCTACCGTACAAGCGACAAATTTGACCCGTTCATATACAGTTACGGAGAGGCAGACCGGAGATGTAACCGCGTAGTACAGAGACAAGCGAGACAAGTATATACACCTGAACACAAGAAAAAATCGGCTATATAGGCCGGCAGCGACATCACCCGTGAAATGGGCGTGTTTGCTATGGCCTTGTCGTGACTCGGCGTTCGGGCCCATACCCCCGAACGTTTCTTCTCTTTTCGCTTGTTCTCCCACCATGTGCTTGCTTTCACGTGTTTCTCCGTTCGCTTACTCGCATAGATGATCGCTTAGATGGTATGACGGATTGTACAACTGATTCTACGATATATAACGAGGTCTCGAGCTCGGGATCAACCCAAGTCAAGTTACCTTGCCTTACCCCCAGTTAAGGTCGTCGTTCCTTGCGTTGCGAGTCGTCTACTCGTTGCAGGCCTTAACCTGATACGTGGCCTACAAGCTTGAGGCAACCAACGGTAGGGAGCCTCGTTACCGGCAATAAGGTCACTGAGTAAAAGAAAATGAGCTGTCCAGCGCGTAATGGAAGGAAGACACAATGTATGCGTCTTCCCATCGACGAGAAACTGCTCTTCATGGAGTCGACCAAGGAGGTACGAGTGATGCAACGTCCGTTTGATAATATCCATTGCGTTCGCGGCCGCATTATTCAGGTCGATTTTATGACCAAGTAGATCGCCAACAATAAGTTTCATCTAAATGACCAAATGTTATGTCTCAACCGGTTCACATGTGAAGGATCAATGCTTACCTGTTGTTCCCAGCAAACAAAGACCAAAATATGCGCCCGCAAACGATGCAACCCAACACGCATAGCACGCGCTTCTCTGCCTGCATCGGTAACCCATACAACCATGGGAACGTCATATTCTTTACCGGAAAAATCAACATCAGCCAGCACGAGGTTCAGGTTGTAGAAATCATGTATACGCGAGTCAATGTATAAGTCGTGTATATGCGCGAGGCAACAAGCGAACCAAGCGTACAACGAGTGACTACACTTACCTAACAAATCCCTTTATGACACGTCTCCCGCACACAGCTTGTTAAGGACCGGCGACGGATAAGCTAGATCCGCGCCCAAGGGTGAACAAGACACAAACATTCTTAGCTGAAATATATCTGACCCAATGCGGACGTAAATTCACGGGCCGCGGTGGAGATACATATCGAGAAAGGGGGCACATAATTAAGTGGCAGCCGAGCAATAGCGAGCGGCGTTCTACGGTACGCGGAAGCTACACCCAGGGCTTCAACGAGGTACAGGGATCGGGCTATACCATGCCCTCTGCAGATATACAAAAATCAAAATCTTCGACCCAATTCGTGTATCCCTGCATCACTCACAAATCGGTGCGATCAACCTGCTCGAGCGCCTGTAGAAATCAAAATGTATATTGAATCGTAAGAAAAGAAAAGATACAAAAGCCGTAGCTAAATGAATGTGAGTGTGAGAAAGAAAGGTGGGTACGAGAGGGCACTGCAGGGCCCCTATTGGTACCCTACGGTTCCTATCGACTCATAGGTCAGTCTTGCTGCGCATATACTGCGCATTTACGCTTGGCTCGATTACTGACTTATACTTCTAGTACATTCTACTATATACATGCAGTTTCTCCGGACCCCTCACGGATCTTACAAGTAGCCATTTGGCAGGCCACGTACCTCCCGGAGCTCGCGGATCAGGTCGTGGAAGCCGTCTTGGTCGGCACCGGCGTGGTCGTCACGCCTGGCACTCCAGGAGAGGGAGAGATTGGGCCAGCATCGGAGCAAGAAACTGTGGAATCAAACCGAAACGCCAAATCAGTGCTCGAGCTTTTCGAGCAAGCAATTGCTCCGGACTCACGCGGCGTAGGACCTCAACGTTGCCCTAGGGAGTCCGCTCAGCCTGTACTCGCTGGACAACAGCATTCCGTGCCCCAGACGTTCAAGGGTCTCGTGCGACGACACGGCCGCGTCATCTTCCGCGGGTGGCCTGACGTCCAGATTTATGTGCCACAGTCTCCTCCGCTTGGCGAATTGGAGAAGGTCCGAGGGCGTGGCTGGCTGAAACGGGATGCTCAAGTGCCTCAGACTTGGCCAAAGACCGTGCAGCGCCGAGCAGTCGGCCCGGCCGGTGAGGCGAAGGCAGCGGAGTTCGAGGCGCTCAAGCTCTAAGGAGAAGATCGGAGCCAAGGCCTCGAGTCCCACCAGGATCGCGACCGAGTCGCTTGTGAACGACGCGACCAGAGCCCGCAGCCGGCGCGCGGAATCCCCGATAACCGCGATGACGCTCGCGACAGTCGCAACAGCCGTTTCCTTCGAGTAAGCGTCACTCGTCGCGATCCGCAGCTCCGTCAAACCGGTCAGCAGTATCGGACGGCACAGAAAGAGTCGTCGCAGGTCGCCGCACGAGGCCCCGAAGATCCTGAGCACCCTCAGAGACGGAAACGCGCCTTCCTCCCAGTCCGAACCCTCGCCAAGGCTTCGCCACTGCCCCCCCGGAAGTTGGTCGACGCACAGATTCCGAAGACTCGGCAGGTTGCGGACCTGGTCGAAGGGAAAGGCGCCCAGTGACGGCGCAGACAAGCGCAGGTCTTCCAGGAGCACTAACCCGGCCCAGGAGGGAGCCCCTATCTCAGGCGCGTCGCCGCTCGCAGACGTGCGGAGGTCGAGGTACTCCAGCGGAGATTTGAGCGCAAGGGCGCTCTCGAGGATCGAGGCCGTGTGTTCGGGCTTCAGCCCGGACTCGCGCGGCCCTTGACAAGTCAGCCGAGCTGTGCGCGGCCCAAGGAATAGCTTGATGATGACGCAATAGGACAGCGAGTCAGGCCTGAGCCTTTCGGGTATCCTCAAGTCGATAGTATGTACTCGAGGAACGATGGGAGCCCCGTCGAGGAGTTTCTCGAGACCCAACCATGTGTACGGGAATGCGTTCCATGAAGCGTCTAGGGTGCGAACGAAGCCGGCGTAAAGATTGAACCTGGACCAACGTGCGGGGTCGATCTGGTCCATGTCCGGGATGGAAACCTGGACACGCCTCGTCAGTAGTCGTGATCTGTGGGTGTCGATGAGTTTGGATATGACTCACCGTGAGCTCGGCCTGGTCCAGTGAACGTTTCGGGAAGCCTGAAGCGCGGACGTACTCGTCATCAAGAAGAAGACCGAACAGGCTATCGACCTGGATGAGGTTCCTCCAGAGACGCGAGGCCCCGAGGTCGAAGAAGCGCTGGTTGACGGTGAGCGTGGTCGCGAGCTCGTGGTCGCTGAGGTTCGACAGAAGCAGGTCGACAAGTTCGTTCGTTGTCAAGAACTTCGCAGCCATAGTAGTAAGGTGAGTCGGACCCGGGGTGGAACGCGGCGCGTGATCGACTGGCTGAGGCACGGTGAAAATAGCTTAGCTGTCACATGACGCGCCCAAGCGTCGGGAGTCGCGGTCCGGCGGCGCTTATTAGCCGTCACGTGAGCTGCCGGCCGCTGAACGATCGCCTTCTTTCGCCTCGCTCATCTGGCCTCACCTCCCTATATAATACCCGGGGGTGACTTGTGAGTTTTGCCCAGGTTCCCGCGGCCTGCGGTGGGAGTCCCCTTCACTGTTATCCTCGGTAAGTCGTCCTTGTTTGCATTTGCAATCCTCGTCGACTGACCCAACGTCACCAGGCTGTACCTGCTCTGCCTACCTCGGGTATTTTTACTCCAAGATATTCGCTTTCGTTGCTTCATTGCGTATCATACTAGTATTGAATATGCGCTATTTTTCCTATTTTGAATTGAATGAGAGTATGTTGATAAATTAAGTAGAGCTGATTGATTGGCTGATTGGCTATTAATAGCCATGGGCATTTGGAGGGGTAATTCAGGGGTATAATTGAGATGCTATTGCTTGATATCATTAGGTATAATTTGTCCGTGTAATTACAAGGGGTCATCAGGTGTAATTGCTGCCGGGTAATTACATGGTGTAATTAAGGGGGGTAATGAGGCGAGTTAGAACCAGGGGAAGAGGTAAAAGAGTAAAGGACTAATACCATGCAATTATATGTTATTCCTACCCACATATTTTGCTGAGAAAGTTCACTCGACATTGGTTCGACTCGGTCGCAGGATGTCGTGCCCGCGCTGTTGAGATACTTGCGCAAAACTAAAGAAGGGTAGACAAAATGACGATTCAAGAGAAACGGATACACGCGGGAAGTTGTTGCGAAGCTTGAGCAGATACAGAGGGAAATACACGCGGGGGACAGGGGAAGAACTGTTCTACACGATGGAGACATACCCCTCGCTATCAATTACGGCATCTTTGGGGATAATCCAATCTGGCATGGTGAAACGGTCCCGTGCCGCGAGTTTCGACATCTCCCTCTCCAACTCCGTGCGGCCTTGGTTGGGCATTCGGAGGATCGCCGCCATGACTTCCTGAAGCCAGCGCTTGGCGCCCATATGATAAAAGTACTTGTCCGTGCGGCCCCCGGCTTTAAAGGTTTCGATTTCCTCCACGATGATTCGCAGCAGATCGAGTGGCAAGTCCCGCAGAATGTTCAAGTGCCGTCGCCCGAAACCGTCGCTCTCCATACACATTTTCCGTTCATCCGATTTGTGGTGAACATCGACGAAGCTGAGATAGCGCCCCACCCACGTCTTGCCTTCGACGTGGAAAAGAACAGGGCTAATGCAAACCCCACCGAGGAGGACATCGCCTGTGAGCATGTGGGAGCACAAGCAAGGACTCCCGTCTGGGAGCGTGTGTCCCGAGGGCTGGCACGCGGCTTGGTTAGTTACCATAGCCGGTGGGTAGGCGGGGAGACTCACCTGACTGCAGGGTGGGGGGGCGGTCTCCTTTTCTGGGGTTGCGGTCTCACGGCCACTCGTCTGATGGGGGCCTAGAGCGTTAGGGTGGGGTAGCGTCAGTTCACGAGCAAACGGTGGCAACGGTCTTGCTCACCGAAATCATCCCGCAGGATGTTGAAGGTAGCAGTTCGGTCGGGTGAGTGGTCCAGCTTGCCGGTACCGCTGACGGTGACGACGGTGTCGAACAAGTGGGTACGGATCATGGTATAGTCTTTGAGGGAGGTAGAGGATGAACGGCAGAGAAGCGGTAAGGGGGAGGGGACTGGACATGGCTCTTATATAGCCGTGTGTAGGCCCAATCGAGCACGCTACAATGATACCGGTACAGGTAGCCAGTGGCGTTGCGGGTCCGACTGGTGTATTGTCTCAAGCAGGCTTGGGCCACGCATCAGACACGTTAAGCCAGCGCCAAACAGCCACAAGCATGTGTCATTTTCGCCGTGCCGTCCTCATTTCTACAACGAATGGTTTGAAGTTTTGTACAAGTGTACCTGTTGATGTTTTCGATAGTCCGTTTGAATTCGGTGAGGCAGCATTAAGTAGATAGCTCGTTATGGCTGCTTGAAGATCTCACCATTACCAACAGGGTCTTTTTCAAATGGCCAAATAGACCCTTGCTTAACCGGTCTGTTGTCTCAAGTGGCAAACGAGCGAATAAAGTTGCCGGAGGGCCCAAGCAGGTCCTAGGGGTGGGCACAAGCGTGGCATCTGAGAACAATAGCGTCCTCTGCGCCGGAGGCCTCCCGGTGTCGCGCGGCTCCAAGACCGGGCCAAAACGTGATTCGGTGAGACCGGTGGCGGGCTCACCTGTACCTTGGCACCGATTTAATAACGAGAGCACGGCCAAAGGGCCCGGGCCGCGGGTCGCTGCTGTTCCGGCTGAAGAGGGACAGACTACACGTGATTCCTGTGCTTTCGGCCGACGGCGGGAGGCGAAAGGTGAATATGGCGTGAAAACGAGTGGGCGATTCAGAATCCGAAACAGGGCTGAGAGGACTAATGGTTATGCGGCCGGGTCCACAGATGCGTTCCCGCGCCATCTCTACACTCCCCCCCCCCCCACGTCTATTTGCTTTCGTGCTGTCGTTGTTCTCTTCGCCTTTTTTTCCGTAAATTGTAAATATCCTTCAATCCAAATATCTTCACAACACCACGGCTTAGGCAGCCACGTGAAGTGAGACGTGATCGCTAGGATGTCACGCGACTGGTCGTTAGCGGCGCGTAATCCACATTCAAAGTGTTGTTGACAGCCTGCGTTTCCCGTTCGCCAGGTCTCGGCATCGACCCTGACGGAACGACTGCCTGGTACTGCACAGACCCAGCAGGGTGGCGGCTGTACCAGTCGGCGTCGGTAAAATCCCCGGAGCTTCAGCGCGCTCTGTGAAAGGGTGTTTGCTCATTTGTACAGTACTCCTGCACTGACTGATCCAAAATCATGCTGCTTGAACCTTGGGACGTGTAACCTAGCGCGCGCCGCTGCAACGAGAGGGGAAATGAACCGTCGCGCAGACGGTTCTCCCCCGCAGGCGGCCGAAGACGGACGCGGGGGCGCGGTGTTTGTGAACCTACTCTCGACCAATTTTACACAAAGAATCGCTTGATTGGGCCCTTCACGATGTAACTACTGTCCGCAACCCGTGTACTACTCTTGTATCCCCTACAAATCTGTGCGATTAACCCGTTCGGCGACCCGCCCCCCAACGTTCCCAGTAGCGCGATTCGGTGATAGGCCACGCAGACCATCGATCTCGTGGATCAGCTTGCCGAATCCGTCGAGGTCTATCCCGTCACCGAAGTGACCAGGCCGCTCATCATCCCTGGCTTTCCAGGACAGCTCGAGGTTCGGCCAGCACCGGAGCAAGAACCTACAAATAACCTGATCAGCGCTTGACCCTCGAGCGGACAATGGCTCTGAACTCACCCCGCGTAGGACTTCAAAATCGCCGTAGGGACTCCACTCAGCCTGTACTCGCTGATCAACCGTACTCCGGGCTCCATACGTTCCAAGGTCTCGTGCGACGACACGGCCGGGTCGTCGTCGCCGGGTGGGCTGACGTCCAGATGAATGAATTGCAGCTTCCTCCGCTTGGCGAACTGCAGGAGGTCCCAGGGCGTGGCGGGCTGAAAAGGGATGCACAAGCGTATAAGACTCGGCCAAAGACGGTGCAGCGCCGAGCAGTCGGCCCAGCCGGCGAGGTTGAGGCAGCGGAGCTCGAGGCGTTCGAGCTCTAGGGGAAATATCGGAGCCAAGTCCTCGACCCTCACCGGAATCGCGACCCAGTCGGTTGTGAACGAGGCGATCAGAACTCGCAGCTGACGCGCGGAAGCCCCGATGAGCGCGATAATGCTCGCCACAGACGCAGGGGACGTCTCCCTCGAGTAAGCGTCATTCGTCGCAAGCTGGAGCTCCGTCAAGCCATTCAGCAGCATCGGACAGCGAGAGAACAGCTGCTGCAGATCGCCGCACGAGGCTCCGGAGACCTTGAGCTCTTTGAGAGACGGAAACGCGTCCTCCCCCAATCCAGAGCACTCGCCGAGGTCTCGCCACGGCCCCCCCTGCCATTGCTCGATGCACAACGTCCGAAGCCGCGGCAGGCCGCCGATTTGGCCAAAGGGGACGGAGCCGAGCGACTGCGGAGACAAGCGCAGGTGGTCCAACAGCGCGAACCCGACCAAGGAGGCGGCCTGTTTTTGAGCCGCATCGCCGCTTTGAGATGTGCGGAGGTCGAGGTGGGTCAACGGGGATTTGAGTTCGAGCGCGCTCTGCAGGATCAAGGCCGCGTGCTCGGGCTCCAACCCCAACGCGCGTGGTCCTTCCGAAGTCAACCGAGTGGTGCACGGCCCGAGGAGTAGCTTGATCATAACATAGTACGCCCGCGAGTCGGGCTGAGACCATTCTGGCACGGTCAAGTCGATGGTGTGTACGCGAGGGACGATGGGAGCCCTGTCGAGAAGTTTCTCGAGACCCGACCAGTTGCGCTGGCACCCGTGTGGCCAGACCTCCAACGTACGAACGAAGCCGGCATAGAGGTCGAACCTGGACCAACGTGCGGGGCCGATCTCCTCCGGGTGCGGTATCGGGGCCTACGAGTGTTCCGTCAGTTGTAGCCACCAGTTGTCGCCGATTAGTTCGGATATCATCACCCACCGTCATCTCATCCCACCGCAGCGAACGCGTCCAGAAGCCTGAAGCGTGGGCGTATTCGTCGTCTACAAGAAGCGAGAAGAGGGGGTCTACGTCCCCGAGGTCCCTCCAGAGGCGCGAAGCCGCGATGTTGAACCAACGCCGGTTGACGGTGAGCGTGCTCGGGAGATCCTCCCAGGTTAGGTTCGACAGGACTAAGCCCAAAAGTTCGTTCGTTCCCAGAAAACGTGTAGTCATGCTGGCGAGTTGTGTCGGACTCAGAGTAGGGCGCGGCGCGTGATCGACGTGTTGTGGGACGGTGAAGGAGGCTTAGCTATCACGTGACGCGACTCGGCGCCTCAAGTCGCTGTCCCGCGGCGCTTAATTGCCGTCACGTAAGCCGGCACAGGAGGAACGGCCGCATCCTTTCGCTCCCTTTTCCACATCTCGCCCCTTGAGCTCCCCGCATGATCCAACGGTCGACCCGGGGGTTTCTTCTGCTTACGGAAGCTTCTTTGATACACTCTGCTCGACGCTTCGTCGATCGGAATTCTTCTGTCGATGAACCAACTGCTCGCTCCGATCGGCGGCACTGGCGACTTATTTGGGACTGATTTCCTTGTGCGCCTGCACTCCGGCCGAACATCTTGACAGCAATATCGAGGAGCGCAGCATTTATCGAACCTCTTTGACCTGACTTCGTAGAGCTCGCCCGAAGATATATGGAGTCCTTTCTTCCGTATTCTCCTTTCACCATCCGTCCCTCGCTCTCGTGTCCCGCCCGTACTTGAATGTTCCCACTGCACACTTACTATCGGCACATTCTTCGTCCCCGTCAGTATATCATGAGAATCGATATCTCGGTCTTCATCATCGGGCCTTTCTCCTGTGCTCCATCGCATCGCTATACACTACATCGCAGCGATCTTTGACCCGCTTCAACGGGGAGGTAAGGTTCGATCGGGTTTTCTAGCGCAGCAGCGCTAGTTTGCGCGACTGACTACCACCGTGCCTTCAGGATCGCGACGTCGCCCGACACCGTCCTTTCTTCTTCAACCCGTTCCGGATACATAAGCCGTGGGTCGCACGTTTGCCTTTCCGGTAGACCCGAGCGGCAGCGTCCATCACGTGTGCTTTCGCGGACAAATTCAAAGTCGGATGCTAATTTTTTCCCCCCCTCTCCTTGCCATCCTTATCTCCCGTCAAGCGTATCTTCTTACTGTCCTCACGATGGCAGAGGCCCCACCGGTGAGGCAAACCTCTATGTATCGGGGAGCCGGGCACGCTGAATGCCTACCTTTCGTAGCCCGCAAAACACTCCGGTCCCGTTGCAACCCAAGCCATGGAGCGCGGCCCTCCTGACCTGACCGAAAATTTAGCTGCACGCCCACAAAAAACTAAGCGGTCTAGCCGCCAGTCTCTCGAGCACCAATGCGACCAGCAGAAGAAGGTAAAACGCCAGGCCAGCCGCGCCACCGATGGGACATCCCATTATGACCTTGATCGTCTCGCCATCGATAGGGGTCCCAATCTGGTAAGACGCGTAATAGTTGGGTTCGCTCCTCGCCGACTGATCTCGGCGCTCCTCAGCCTTCACCCAATGCTTGGGATGCCACCGCCGCCCGGTTTTTCAAGAGTGTTGAGGCCCGCAGGCAAACGTCTCTCCCCTCCGCCGAATCGACCAGCGAAAGCTTATCCCGGCATCGCCTCGGCGGGGCCTATATCCACGCCTTCGGGACCGGGCACCTTAACGCCGTGGTCGATCTACTCCTGCGCCTGAACCCCCGTCCTATCAATAACGCTCACCTGGCCAGCCTGGTCAAAACTCTCCTTACACCCGGGGCCAAGAGAGACTACTGCACGCCCATCATCCTGATGGCATCTCGCGGAGCAATTGACCCCGCGTGCCTCGCGAATATGTCCACCGCCGACGCCCGCGACCCCAAATGCCCCGTGCCTCGTCTCCGCCTGGTCAATTCCCACGCCCAGGAGCTCTCCACACTCGAAGCCTCCCTAATTGTTCAGCACCAGGGCGGCCGGTGGTTGACCGATGCTGATGTCTGCCAGAACGCCCGCAGATTAAAAGCCCTCTATGAACGTTCAGACAAAGCGGTGATCCTGAACGGCCATCACCGCATTGCAGCCATACTCCGGATCGGGGAATTGGCCGCCGATTCTTTCTCCAGCATCCGCGATCGGGCGAGGCTCGATGGCCTGTCCGTTGAGGCTGCGGAGCTCGAACTCGGACAGTCTGGTTTGATTGGCACGTCTGCCCGCGCCAGCTACCGGGTAGAGGTATACGACTGTGAGTGTGTACCGGACCATAACTGTTTGTATGCCCTGATTTGTGCCCAGCCGACACTCTGCCCGAGGAACTGATTCAGTTCCTGGTTCGCAACGACGAAGGCCCTGGCGCTCTAGGGATGGGGGCCGGCGAAGCGGCCTGGTGGCTTTCCCGGGAATTCAACATGTGCATCCGGCAGGCGACCGAGCGGGGTCTGACCGCTCGGTCGGATTACATGGACGCGGCCTTTGCTGCTTTTGCCTCGCGGCCCCCCGAAGCACAACACTCGCCGCTTGCGCGCGCCACGTCCAGCCGCTCACCATCCCACGCAGGTCTGGCAACGCTCGCGGATGTGGCGCGGTTGTTTACCTGCCCGCTGACCATGGAAATGGTTCGGGACACGAAAGACGCGTACCCCGTGTACGACCGCTTCCTGACGTCCACCCACGTCACCGCCATGCTTCAAGACTCCGGGGCTGCCTTGTGCTGCCGCTTTTGGCTAGCGGCCCGTACTCTGGTCCAAGTAAAATGTTTCTGGAGCCATTCGCATTTACTCGCTGACCCGACCGTAGATGTTCTCGTGCGAGCGTTCGCCGGCTTTAGACACGGCCCGTCAATACCTCGACAAGTTCTCCGCCATCGATGCCCGCGGAGACAGTGCGGCCGCTCTACACTACGAACGCCTTCTGTCCGAAGGGCAGACCCGACCCGCCGCTGTTCAAAACTACACCCCCGAGCTTTCTCGTCGATTCGACGAGATCTACTGCGCGGCGTTGAGCCAACTCGATCACGCGAACAATCGGTTTCGGTGGGACGACATCGCAACTATTATCTCCATCAGGAACGTTTTCGACGAATTCGGCCACTGGATTCAGGGCGACGCGTCAAGTCGGTGCTCAAACGTCGGGGTCGTTCTCCGTCTCTACGCCCGGCTTCCCTTAATAGACCACTACGGTACCTACCGCGGTCCTGTTTTCGTCCCCACGTCCGCGCTGCCGGCCAGCGGGTGGCTCCAGTATGAATACGAGCGACGGGTAGAGCTCAAACCATGCCCTGGACTCACCATCGTGAGTCACGACCCGCCGTGATTTATTTGTCCGTCACCTACCATCCCCCCCCCCCCACCCCCCCAGCTCGAGTACGCCCTCGACCCACAGCTTCCCATGTGGACGATCGGAGCTCAAACGTCCGGCCCGTTTGAGAACCAACACAACTGGTACTCTCGCTCATGCGCCCTGCATCAGGTGGCATTACGACATCTCGATCTCGATAGGCCGCGCGAGCTAGCCAGTGACCTTCACCGTGTACGTCTCTGGTTCCGTTCCTCGTGCGCCGATTGAACTTACAAGTTGCTGCAGTCGATTCTGGCTCTTACCGACGATAGGCTCTACCGAGCTATCAAATGTCTCAGCGTCGAGTGTGGCGACCGTCTCGATAAGTTGCAGGCTCGATGCTGCACCGATCCATCTTCCGCCAACCACCCCCGGGTCCTCAAGGACTATCGAGACGAGCTCGAGCGCGACGTAGCGCCTTACAGGGAAGCCGTCAAACTATTCCACCTGGCCCGCCAGCTACTAATACGCCGCGTACTTAATTCAAGCGGCTGCTCTCAGGCCGACTTCAAAGAGGTTCCGCAACTCCACCCGGTTTTGTCGATCGTCACGTCGACCCGGTTTTGGCAAGACCCAAAGGTCCTCCCATGGATTTTTGGCTGGGACACCCCTCCGCTCCGCCGGTTTCGGGACGTCAACTCAGCACTTGGATGGGCCCTAATGGGCAAACGGATGGAACCCCTGCTCGAAGAGTTGATAGATCGGACACCGGAGGCCGGGTACATTCTCTCGCTGGCCCAGGAGCTCGCCGGCGGCCGCGAGCCCTGGTGGGCGCGCGACGGCATTATTCAGACCTGGACCCACCCCGCCTCGCCGGGCAGCTCTTCAGCGGGCGATCCAGCCGCTGCTCCAGATCCGGGCATCAACTCCTGCATCGATGTCGGCGACAATTCTGGCAGCGACTCCGGCAGCGATCCCGGCAGCGATCCCGGCAGCGATCCCGGCAGCGATCTAGGTCCAAACAACGCACCGAGCGATGACTCGTCTTGCCCTGGTCTCGCCTACAGCAAACTCGCCGATGTCCGGAGTGTAGACTCTGCGCTGGTGCGGTGCTTGGGAGCCAGCCGCCTCGCCTCGCCGCCACAGGACTCGAGTTCCATTTTCACAGTCCACACCGATGACGAGCCGTCTTCGGCTTGCGACAACCATGCTCCGCTCGACGCTCACCCAGAGCCGGATTTTCGACGCCGAATCCGCAATTTTGGCACCGAGGCGGCCGTTCTTTCCTCCATCCCGACACTCGACTGAGCCTCTTCTCCTGACGGAGGAATCGTGAGGCGAATGGAAGGACTCAATGTCAATTAGGTAGATTGATCGATGGCTCACAATGTATCCAGCTTGATGGCACCCTCGCCTCCGCGTCTCGCAATCAACCGACTTCTAAGTCGAGGTCTCGATCAAAGGTTCTTGCGTCTCTTTCGCAGGACGAAGACAATATACAGTGGTTCCTATTGCTTCCGCCTGTCGATTTTCCCCAGTGAGACGTACATTTCTCGGGTCCGTCCGGTTCAAGGCATCAGCAAATTAGCAAACACCAGGTTTGCTGATGAACCCGTGCTTCAAGCCAGCCTCGGAATAGAACGATACCGTCGCGTCTGGTTTGGCATGTACTCGCGGCAAAATGAAGGAGGTTATACCGTACTTTCACAACCCTGTTTATGTCTTCACACGCTGTGAGCTCACAGAACTATCGCGTGTGACGAGACACGAGGGTGAACATCCTGGGAGGCTCGTCTGCGGCGCTTCGTGACCGTCACGTGGCCTTACCCAGCGACCGGTGGATACGATTTTCTCACGAGTTTCCCTGTCTTGCTGTGTCCCGGCTGCTTCATTCATTTATGTTGCGTTGACCGCCCAGATGTTATTCTCCGTCAAATAGCCGAAATACCAACATCCGTGATCCTCGCCTGCCTCGCCGTTCCCGGACACAGCATCGTCTGGAAAAAGCCGAACGCACAAGTTTCACCAGTTGAGCTCCAACCATGCGAGGACTGTATGCCCAAATCGCGGTTGTTGGCGATACCGAGGCGTAGGTGCACGCCGACCAGGTACCAGAGGCATATAGTCGCTCCCTGTTTGGAGGAGTCGTACACGGCGCCCCGATGAAAGTTTAAGGCACGTCCATGGTGAAGCTCCCAGGAATACCGTGGCCTTTCTCTCCCTATACCGCGTCCTATTGTTGGAACCTCCCCTGCCACCGGCACTTGCACCCCATTCTGGAGCCCAGTCCTGGGGCAAAAGTCACCCCCTCCGTCACAGAACCTCACCACGTGTTTTTCCCCATATAAGCCTTCGCGCACCAGAACCTCTCCGTCCCCCCTCTTCCTGTCGTCAACTGTTTTTGACCGCTTATCCCTCACTCGCAATTTTCTTTTACTTATCCGCATCTCAGAATGAGGACAATGGTAAGTCTCTTTCATACACTCCCAGAGCGCGCGGCCCGGCGGCGGCTCGATCTCTCCTGCAGTTGGGATGCTCGTCTTTTCTAGTGACCGCTGACCTTTCCATCCAGTTAACCGCCGCACGAAGATCAATCAAGCGGCCGGCCGAAGATCACCCCAGCGATTCTTCCAACAAGAGACAACGACCCGCCACCAGGTCGGTGAGCAGGGCCGTAAGCACTGTGTCGGCGTCTACCCGCCAACTGGTGGCGCGCCCGGCTGAATCCGAGTCGGACGACGCCAGCAGGCCCGCGGGTCGGGCTCCGGTGCCCTCTCAACAGGTGAGTCTCTCTCCCTCTCATCCCCTTCGACTCCTGGTTTCTAACGCCAAGCAAGCCGCGACACGACAACGCAGGGCTCGAGGAAGTGGTGAACCTCATGGCGCGCGAAGTCCCCGACGGGACGCTGGAACCCACCGCCGAGACGGACCGGATATCTCGCCTGGTCAAAGAGTGCCGTCTGGGTGGCGCCTACGTGACCGGCTTTGGCGTTGGGCACGTCGACGGGATCGTCGACCTCGACCAGAACCCCAACAACCGCATGAACCCCCGCGCCCTCGTTCAAAGCCACGTCGACGACCTCAAACAGGTAATCATGGACCCCGGCGTCATGCGAGACTGGGAGACCCCGATCGTGCTGATGATCCGTCCCGAACACATCGAGCCCGACTGCTTGTCGCAAATCAAAGCTTGCGACCCTCGAAGCCTGGGCGGAAAGATTCCCCGGCTCAAGCTCGTCAGCCCCTACGAGGCCAACATCGAAGCCCTCGAGTTTGCTTGCGCGTACGGCAAGGGCAAGGAGGATAACCTCTGGCTCGACGAGAAACAGATCGCCTCGCACCGTTCCGACCTGGAAGCCTTGTGGTCTTCCAGGCCAAAGGCCACCTTGGTGAACGGAAACCACCGGATCAAGGCCATCAAAGACATCGGCGCACAGTCCACCCGGCAGTTCCACGACCTCGCTAGGAAGCTCCTGGCCAAAGATATCTCGCTCGAAACCACCCAGCACGATATACCCTCCATCGCACAAACGGCCAACGCTTCTCGTTACCGCGTGGAGATCTATAATGGTGCGCCCCCCTGACCTCAGCGCCTTGCTGACCCCCCGTTCACTGACGACCTAATGCCCAGCCGACCTAGTGGACGAACAACTTCTGATGTATTTAGCGCGGAACGACGACTCGCGCATCGCGTGCGGGATGGAGCCGTCCGAGAAGACGTGGTGGACGGCCACCCGATTCAAGACTTGGCTGGACAAGGCTAAGGATAGCAGTCTCTCGCCCGGCGCCGACGCCTACAACGCGGCCCACCAGGATTGGTTGAGGTCCCTCGGTGCGATCGTCGACAAGGAGCGCAAACGCGGTGGCCGCCGTGCAGAATGGGCCGGCCCCGACGCGGTCGACCGCCTGCTCACCGAGCCGCTCACCACACTGATGGTCCTTGACACCTACCAGGCCAAGCCCCTGTACGACAGCGTCATCAAGCCGACGCTTGCGTCCTCGTTGGTCCACGAGGACAGCGCTCTGGTGACCTGCCGGGTATGGCTGGCAACGCGGCTGCTTCTTAACGTGAGTCAAGCGTCGCAAGGAGGATAGCCAGTGCTGAATCGCTCCCCCACAGATATTCAACGTCGACCTCGGTTCCGGGTTCGACGAGGCCCGCGCCTATCTCCAAGCGTCGCCCCCTCTCGACAGCCCCGGCGATCCCGCCGCCGTCGCCCACTGGCAAAAGCTGCACGACAACCCCGAACAGCGCCCTTCCCTGCTTGCTCACTACACCCCCGCCATGCAGAAACGGTTTGACTCATTGTACGAGCAAGAGATGACGGCCTTTCGGGACACCGCGGGTGAAATCTACCCGCCCGGTGACGTACGGTTGGTCCTGCCGCTCAGGCGAGTGTTCGACGCCCTGGGCACTTGGCTGTGGAGCCAAACCCCCGCCAACGAGAGCCAAAAGATTGCCACGTCTTTGCGGCTATATGCACGCCTCCCGGCCCCCGACTCAACCAGCCCCCCCGCGGACGATTCCGTGGGCCACTCGGCGACATTTTACGCCTCTAGCGCCCTCCCCGCTCCTCGTTGGATCAACGCCGCTCTCGATAAGCGGCCGAAAGAGAGCTTAGACGCCGCCTCCTTGATCGTAAGTGTTGACTGCCCGTCCGTTACTCTTAGTTGACCTCCGCCCGCCCAGCTGGACCTCGCTATGCACCACCACCGGCCGGTGTGGACCGTGGGTGCTCAAAGCCAAGGCACATCCTTCAATTCTTCCCGGTGGTTCCAACGTTCCCGGGGGCACGCCCACCTCGCCCTCCTGATCGTGCAATCGGATCTACCCCCCTGCGTCGAGGACGCGCTACAGATCGTGAGTACATCTGCCCCGTCTTCAGCAGGGCACTGACCATGTGCCGCCCAACTCTAGGCCGTCACGACTCTTGCCCAGCCCAAACTACAGGCGGCGCTCCAGGCCATCCAGGACGACTGCGGGCGGCGCGTCAAGCAGCTGCTGGCGGACTGTAGCGTCACGCGCTCTTCTCCCGCCCACATCCCCGTTTTGGCCGCCATCGCCGCCGAACAGCCCGACGTTTTCGGGCCCGCGTCCGAGCTGCAGAGCCAGCTGACCAAGGCGTGCCAGTCCCTCCGGGTGCTGGTGCAAAACCGCCCTTTCCCCTCCCCTGACGACATCGCGCGCCACATGGACCAATTTGGCTCGCTCGTGGACGTGTTTTACCCTGACTTCTGGCGGTCTTTCCCCGTCCAGGAATGGCTCGAGGGCTGGAACACCGCCGACAATAGGAGATTCCAGGACGTGAAATCCCTCGTGGGCTGGTCAATCTTCCTGGGCAGACTGGCCCCCCTTGTCGACGAAGTCCTCGCGCGTTGCGAAGAAGCCCGCGGCATCCTCTGTGTTCGAGAAACTCTGACCCTCCTCTACAACGACCTTGCTGATTGCATGTTCAACTTCCGAGTCCCAGGTGAAGAACAAGAGCCCGCGCGGCAGGAGGGGCAGGAGCAGGATCAGGAGCAGGAGCAGGAGCAGGAGCAGGAGCAGGAACAGGGGCAGGAAAAGGAGCAGGAAAAGGAGCCGGAACACGAGGAGCAGGAACGAGGGGAACGGGGGCAAGCGCAACAGGAGCAGGAGGAACGGGAGGATGAAGAACGGGAGGATGAAGAACAGAAGGAGAAGGAACAGGAACGGCCAGAGCAGCAGGAGGAAGAACGCTCAGAATCCAAACGGGTGCCGTTGCCCAGCGAGCATCACCCTACCCCAGCGTCCTCCAGCCCCGGAGATTCGCCAGCCACCACCCAAGCCAAAAGCCCCGCCTGTCCCAAGTCCCTGCTCCCGACCCACCCTGAGGAGGTTGACACTCCTGCCGGCCTGGGTCCCGCGGCCGCCCAGCATGTCGTCATCGACAAGCAGGGTCACATTGTCCCCCTGGACCCGCCGTTGATCCCCCAGCCTGCAGAGATCGAGTCCGAATGTGCACTCCACCCTCCTGCTGGGAACATCGAATCATCCACCGCCCCCGAGCCATCATCCACTACATCCACTACGCTCCCTCTGAACCCGACCAGCCTTGGCTTAGAGGAGAACCCGCTCCCCGGGGACGACGCCCGCATGACCCGTAGCCGCGCCACGAGCACAAGCTCACGCTCCTCCCTACCCCCGCCACCTACTGACTGCGACTCTGCATCCACATGTCATGGGGAGGACGAACCAGGCTCCCCTCCTCTGGCGGAGTCACCACCCAGCGAGCTCGGCTTCAGCAACCAAATATCGACAAACCCCTCCGCCCTCCAGGAGCCCGAACGCCTTGAGGTGACTATGGCCGAGCCTGAAGAGAACCAGGCGGCCACGACGGGTCCATACCCGGACCTTGCGATTCAGAACGTAGCGGCCAGCCACGCTCGCACTCCCACACCGGGTTCGATCTTCTCGACCGCCCCCCCGCCCGCCGTCGACGGGGGATCGAACCTCGAATCGCCTCTCCCCTCGCCCAGTTCGCAAAATATTCTGTCTCGCCAGGCAGGGGAACGCCCGCCAGTCCCGGATCGCTCGACGGGTGCGCCAGAGCCCGTGCCCCAAGCGGTTCCAACAAGCGAACCTGGCGAGCCCATGGACATCAAGCCCACCGGAACTTCCAGGCAGGCGTCGCCTCGGCCATCCCGCTGGCCGCGATACAGCAGGGGCACGGCGGACGCGGGGGACCAGGACGGCGCGCCGAACGAGGGTCAGCCGCAACACGTACACATGCCTGGCGCGCGTCTGTCGCTGGCGCAGCGACTCCGGTCCTGCTCCGATTGGAATCCGACCGGCGACGAAGAACACTTGGGTGGACCGGGGCCGGCCGGGGACCATGTCCGACTGCTCCTCGCGCAAGAGCGCCAGGGACTGCGCGACGCATTAGAGAACGCGCTAGTGCACTTCCAGGGCTCTGTGTACGGCCGCGCTCTGGCCGAGAAGAACGTCGAGGCGATGACGTTGCAATACGAGGTGAGCGCATCGGGACGCAGATAACCAGGAGTACTCACCTTTTGTTCGCTAGGTTATGTACGTCGAGCGGCTGGTGGCCACGCTCCTAGCCGTAGTCGCGATGACACACGAATCCGCAGTCGCGGCGGTCGGGCGGTACGTGGACGAGGACCCGCTGGTTTGTATCGGCTCCGCCGAGGTCCGTCGCATTCGGTTTCATTCGTGCGGTACGTTCTCATTGAAGCCCGGCCGGCGGAATGAGGGGCTGACCCTTATTCGCAGATACATCGGTCCCCCCACCGGGGCTGGGCTCTGTCGTCGACCTGCAAGGAGGAGAGAAGGACGTCTTGGAGGTCTGACTGAAGGTTTCTGTGTTTCTGTCTCCCTCGTACTGTTGCCGGAGAAAGAACCTCTTCACCGGCAACACGTTTTATGCGCTCCGCTGTTCCGTACATGCCCCGTCTGTATGCTTGTTCGTCGTCTCGTCCATGCGCTCAAACGTCTAGTTTACTCGGCCATTTTATGCTCTCCACTCTTTTTTTTCGTTTACCTAATCTGTTCAATCGTACTCGCATAATTAGCCATACGCTGCATCTTCGCACGCGCATTCCCCCCTCTAGCTCCCTCGCCCTCAGCACAAGACTCGCTGGCTCAACGACACGCCGCTTGTAACCATGTGAGCATGATATAATGTTTCAAGCAACCAATGATCCTTCAGTACCACCCATATACCCTGTGGCTTCTTCGCCTTGCGGTGTCTGGCCGCGGGTAGCATGGATTGCCTACCAGTACGCCGGTTGCACGCTCTACTTCTGTGTGTTCTTGCCCCCCTGCCTGGGCATTCATTCCCTCCACCGCTGAAGTATCGTCCGTAAACAAATTTTCGGTTAGCGCGATTTGCTCCGCCTCGATGACGCCTCACGAAAATTGTGCTTTCCGTAGCCGAAAACCGGCTATGCAAAACTTACCTATACTGCACTAACCTGCTCCCGGGCATGTTGTTAGTTTGTTACGGGATTCGACTGGCCTATATGCACCGCCGATCCATGGCCCCGGCTTTGCTATCAATCCACCGCATCGAACGATTCGCTGCCCCTTCTCCACGTCTTCGCTGTTTGAGGCTCGAGATTCTTTGGTGCTCGGTTGGAGCGACCACTGTTACTCTGAAACGGTCACGTGACGCTGGGCGGCGCCCGGGGGCGCTCTCTTGCGTGCATCGGTTTGACCGAGTAGATGGACCGCGCGTGTCGAGAGACCGGATAGAACAGCAGGCGGCGGCCACAGCTCCACTCTGCCTCGTGCGTTCATCTATGGCCGTGGAGTTTGAGACCTGGGTCGACGACGCGCGGCGCCCCTCAACAAAACCTTACCCCGCATACCGTTAGCGTGCACGGAATCTTTTAGCGATATATTTCCTCCGCGCTCTTAAGTTGAGTTTGCGGATCTACCTATCGACGAGGCGTGCACCAGCAGCGCCAACGGTTGGTTTATGCGGCCATCTGAGATTCCGCCCACTGCCCCCAGTTACGTATATACAATCTCGGACAAGTCTCGTGTCGCGTCTCCGTCTGACACGCCGTCGGCCGAGGGTGTGTGTTCGTCGTCTTCCGTTTCCGCTCCACAAGCCACACACCTGTGCTTGTCGCCCCGATCGGCGCCGGGTCCGGTCGTTCTATTGATCGACGCGAAGCGTCAGGGTTCGGTGGCGCTTCGTAAACAAACACGGGCGCGTTTTTTTTTCTCTCCCCTTTCTACCACCCCGCCACGGGCACGCCGTCTGTTTGACGCCCAATCGACCCGCCATCTTGTCATGAACACCCTCGACGATGCCGATATCTGCGACACCCACGGCCACATTGCGCTCCAATCTGGGGCCGCTCGTCCAGGTACGAATCTCTGCCCCCTCCTGCCTTCCAGTTTTTGCGCTCATAGCCCTCTTCTAAGCTGCTGAACCCATGATTCCAGTAATCGCTATGTCTTCCCCGGCGGGGAACGCGCTACCCCCTCCGGTCGGCTCCCTTTCGACTCCGCCCGCGTGCTTCTGCCCGCTCGAGGACGACGACGAAGACATTCTTCGGGCCACTCCTCCCCCTTGCCCGCGTCATCCCTATCCTGGCCCCGCCGCCAGCCCATGCTCGCCGGGCGGCAATCCCGGCCACGCCTGCGACCTCTCGACCTTCAACGATTGTGGAGGATACCGTTCCCCGTCTCCCGACGCGCCCGAGCAGCGGCTTGTACCACGTTCCTCGCCGCCCAAGGCAACTCGCTCTGCCAGCATTGAACGCCATGCTCCCCGAGGTAAGTCCTTGTCTCCCGGTTGGACTGGCGATTTCACCCGTTCATCTGTTCACTCCAGGCGAAAGCCCTCCTCCACGTGGCGGTCAGTGAGGTCACGACTCATACCACGCTCTGCTCACCTTGCGTTTAGGCCCCGTCGTCCGTCGCACCGGACCCCCCGGCAGCTTCATCGTGGCCGTCGGGCCTCGAAACAGTAGACACGAGCTGCTGCGCCGAGGTATGTCTGCTCCAATCATCTGCAAACTGCGCCGGGCTCCAGAGAGGCTCCAGGAGCCTTGGAGCCTTCAACCTTGTGGGGGGAGCCGCTCCC
>WSTG01000021.1:0-51329 GCA_019616325.1 Ceratobasidium sp. 394 | reverse complement strand
GAGCCCCAAGGGGGACCCAAACAACTCCGAAAATAGCAGGAAGGGCGATGCCTTGCGCAGTATGCGGCGAGCGCTACCGTGCAGTGGGCACTCATACAAGACATGCGTCAGCGTCTGAAGGGTTTCTGCGGTGACGTGGATATTCGCTTCGCTCGACCCCATGACGATTTACTCGTTGTATATATACAATAGGTGAGACGAGTAATAGTATCACCCAGCTCTTTGCTCTAAATAAATTAGGAAAGACACTGCGCTTGTGTGTTTTACCAGGATTGGCACCGCACGCGACAGCCTCGTCCTGCGGCGCCTGGGAGCATGCTCTCGGATATCTCCCCTGGAGTTGAAACAATCAAGCCATCTGGGAATATGCCCACCAAGCCGCCTCCTGCGACCGTCGTCTCGCCCAGGAACACTCTAAGTTCAAGTACAGGTCTAGTCATCGCGTACACCAAGCCGGCGCCTACTGCTTTGCCACACAAAGAAGCTGCCGAGCAGGAAAGATCAACCGGGCTTCTGTTTGACGAGGAAGCTAAACTCGTGTACGGCGTGCTGCTTTCGTTACGCCATATGGTCCAGAAACTGTCTGGTCGGTGAGTGCCGTTGTGCTTGTTCGATAAGCGTGGTTGATTTGATTTCTCTCAGGCCCGATGAGGCGTTTTCGAGTTACACGATGTCGAGCTACAAGCTACACTACTTTGAGACCATGTTGGGATACAAGTTTATCATGCTCACGGATCCCTCTGCCGATGCTCTCCCCTTCATCCTTCGTCAAATATACACCGGTATTACCCACTTTTGTCCGGCATCTTGTCCTGACTCACCACACGACAGATCCATTCATCGAACGCATTGTCTGAAACCCGTTATCGGAACTCGACTCGAGGACAAGAGGGATTGACAATCCACACTTTCGCGCCACGACAGACAAACTCGTCCAGAACCTCACTATCTTTGCGTAATGCCCCTACCGATTACGGTTTAGACGGGGGTTCGACGCCACTGTTTGTATAAAATGGTAAATTCGTGTACGCCCTGGTTGAATATAGTCGTTTTTTTGCCCCAGGTGATCATGACCCTAGAGTTGGTTCAGGAGATAATGGAAGGATGGATGTTCCGGCGGGCTAGGCTATTTTGAACAATGTGCTGCAATGTCGAGCTTGGTGTGGTTTTTGTTGAATGTGTCTTTCGTTCTGGGGCGATCGTGGTTCTGGGCGAGCTCTTTTCGCTGGGGTTAGTTGGTATCTCTATAGACGTGGTCAATTCTGGGCCCGCTGGGGGAGGTGCGAGGTCAACTGAACAGGATTTTAGGCTGGGGCTACGGTCGGTACGAATATCAACTTCTGGACGGTCTAGACGCCAGTCCTAGCGCTGGAGACCGGCAAATCGTACGCCCAAGAGATACATAAATCTGTAGATAGGATAGCTCGGATATAAGTCCTTAGATACAAGCATATATCCAGTTTAGCCTAAGATTATCTGTCAACCAATCGGAGGGCATAATTGCATTAAAAATGGTATTACGAATGCAATAGACAGGAAAACAGACAATAATCTACACGGGGTTACGGACAAAAATCGCGCTGTGCGCGGGAGGTGGCTAAACAAGTGGGCGATATTGGATAAAATTGACGGTAAGACGGATGGGATTACAGATGACAATAATGGGCTCGAGCCTGTAAAACCGTAAGCGGCACAAAGCGACCGCTTGCCGTCAGTAGGCGAGAGCAGTGTGGGGACTGTACACGTACTCGCTGCCCACGCCTGAAAATGTAGTCCCAAAGTCGATCGACACGCTCATCTTGCCCTCCTCGATCGTCGGAGGCGGGGCATACGGCACAATCTGTGGGCTAGCGCCCATACCCATCCCGCCGCCGGGCTGGCCCATCGTTCCCCCGGTCGGGTACGCGGTCATGAGCGGTGGCGAGATGGTACTCGCGCGGAAGGAGCTCGTCGTCGGGTCTTTTTCATGCATCGTCGGTTGCGGGTCGACAAGGGTCGTGCTCGGTGACCCGAATTGGCCGAACTGGTTCATCGGAGGCACTCCCATCGCGTTCGGTTGGTGACCAGAGTAGAGAGAGGGCGGCCCGAAAGTACTCTGTCATTGCGGTTGGTACGAGAGTGGTAGGGGCGACACCGGGTGCGGTTGCGGGTGGTGCATCGGCGGCCCAGACAAAAATCGCGCTGTGCGCGGGAGGTGGCTAAACAAGTGGGCGATATTGGATAAAATCGACGGTAAGACGGATGGGGTTACGGATGACAATAATGGGTTCCGGCCTGTAAAACCGTAAGCGGCGCAAAGCGACCGCTTGCCCGGTCAGTAGGTGAGAGCAGTGTGGGGACTGTACACGTACTCGCTGCCCACGGGCTTTGTGGCGAGCTGCTTGCGGGGCGCCTTGCCTCCAGTGGACTTGTGTGCGGTCCGCTTGGTGCGGGCCCTGTCACGTCTCGAACCATCAGCTTGTAGGTTGGGCGGAAAACATAAGAGAAAGAACAATATGCACCACTGCTCACCTATTTTGTGGCGAGCTGCTTGCAAGGCGCCTTGCCTCCGGTAGGTGTCAACCCGTATGGGCCCCGCATCTTTGTGATGAAATAGACAATTGCCAGGAGGACGGCTGCCATGAGCAAGTCCACCTCCGAGCCATCTCCACCATCTCCGTCGGGGTCGGCTTGAAGATCGTCGTCCTCGTCGTTGTAAACGGGAGGTGGGACGGGAGGTAGATTAGGTACGTCCGTATCATCATCAAAAGTGGGGAATTCCTCCGGGTCCTCAGCGCTGCCGTCAGACAGATCGAGCTCATCAAAACTCTTGAATCCGTCCAATTCCATCTTGTCAGCTTCGTCAAAGCCCTCGGGTTCATCGAAATCGCCGTCTTCGTTGTCAAATTCTAGATCGAACGCGCCCGCACGGTAAGGTGGATTTGCCTGCACAGCGAGATCGGGCTCGGTTGGTGAGTCATCCTCCGTGCCCAAGAAGTACCGAGTGATTAAGCCCAGAGCTGCCGCCACCAAGCTCTGAGCGAGCACAACCTGCGCAACACTCCAAGATGACATGGTACGAGTATTACGAAAGTTTTTGCACACGCTGCTTACACGTTTTCGTGATAAGATGTATGCGGATGCCTTGTGTCACGAGACTTGGACTCGATTTGAAAATCGAGTCCAGCTCAAGTTCGAACTTCCACCACCACAACCACCCTCCTCCGTGCGTATCGTCTCCGCGTCGCCCCCTTCGTTTGCCGACCTGGCGGATGGCGCTGAAGTAGGTGAGCAAGACTACAACACGTACCTCAATAGTCTGACACGTCGCACGCACTTGTGTGCAGGCTGCCGGAGCGACGAGCGTGAGGAACGCAACGAACGCGGGCGCCTGTACTCGGCCTATCCGACCGCCCACGCTACTGGCCCGCTCACTCTCGTTTACTGTTTGTGAGTTGCCGACACGCATTCAGACGACATGCTTGACTTACCATTTACCCAACTTACCGTATGCCTCGACTAATCAGCGCCGAAGGCCGACTATTTTGCTTGGGTGCAGAGCAGCAATCCCGTCGGTAAGTCGGTGCACGCCAGTTGACGGTCGTTGATTGCCTATAGGACAGAACGGATCGACCGTCATTGCCCGGCACTCGGCCCAGCCCATGTGCATACCCTCTCTCGCTGTCCCACCCAACCTCGTCTCCGACGCCCTTTGTTTTTCCCGCCTCGAGCGCCTCGACATCATCCCACCATTGTGTCACACGCAGGGCTCGCACAAGTAGATTACACGCAAGCCTGCCAGAGGCAAGACGCCCCGCAAGCAGCTCACCACGAAATAGGCGAGCAGCGGTACGTATTGTTCTCCCTTTCTTATGTTTTCCGCCCAACCTACAAGCTGATAATTTGAGACGCGACAGGGCCCGCACCAAGCAGACTGCACGCAAGTCCACTGGAGGCAAGGCGCCCCGCAAGCAGCTCGCCACAAAGCCCGTGGGCAGCGAGTACGTGTACAGTCCCCACACTGCTCTCACCTACTGACCGGGCAAGTGGTCGCTTTGCGCCGCTTACGGTTTTACAGGCCCGAACCCATTATTGTCATCTGTAACCCCGTCCGTCTTACCCTCCATTTTATCCAATATCGCCCACTTGTTTAGCCACCTCCCGCGCACAGCGCGATTTTTGTCCGTAACCCCGTGTAGATTATTGTCTGTTTTCCTGTCTATTGCATTCGTAATACCATTTTTAATGCAATTATGCCCTCCGATTGGTTGACAGATAATCTTAGGCTAAACTGGATATATGCTTGTATCTGAGGACTTATATCCAAGCTATCCTATCTACAGATTTATGTATCTCTTGGGCGTACGATTTGCCGGTCTCCAGCGCTAGGACTGGTGTCTAGACCATCCAGAAGTTGAGATTCGTACCGACCGTAGCCCCAGCCTAAAATCCGGTTCAGTTGACCTCGCACCTCCCCCAGCGGGCCCAGAATTGACCACGTCTTATGAACTGTTGGGCAGGGTGGTTATCAAGGTACTTGAAACCCGCTGAACGTCGTCCAGGGTAGAATGCATAAAGAAGACTGTCTATTAAAATGTCTCTCAGTCGAGCTCAGCTGGTGATAGGGTTACTTGAGCGATTATGCTAATGGTCGGCCGGAAAATTGGCGGTATAATCTGTTCGTCTGGGGTAATTACCACAAAGGGGCAGTTTGCGGATGCTTGACACATTCCAATTTGATAATCGCCTGCGTGTCACACTGTCCCGAGACAACGACGACAATCTCAGCGCTCTATGGGTACACTACAAGCAGTGATCTCATTTGTGGCTAAGGCTTAACTTGCTCGCTACTGGTCTGCTGGTGCCGAGCTGATAGGCACACGAACAACCGAGGTGGAACAACATTATACCGAATGCTTTGTTAACTCTCCAAATTGGCCGTTGCCGGTATGTCCTTTCACTTTAATCTTGACTCCCTCTGACACTTGCCTTTAGTCCGTTAAGCAGGAATTCTAGATTGATCACGAAGTATTCCAAGAATGAAAGAAACAACGAATGATCAACCTCCGTGAATTACTCAAGAAGAAGCCCGGCCCAACACAACCTTTTGTCTCTGGCCCCACGAACCACGAAGTTGTATTATACCAAACTCTACATCCTCGGACGATGAGTACTCGAGGATCATGGAACATTTGAGCTAGCTGGGTTACAGCATGCCGCGCTCGATCTATAATCTCAAGTATACGTTACAGAACATGGCATGGGGTACTTTATTCCCTGCCATGTCGCTTATTATGATCATTGGCATTGAGTGAGTCGGGTTGTTGTTTTGCTTGGCTATGGCTAACTCGTTCGCAGGTATTCGATCATTTCGCCAATAATCTGCGTCTCATTTTTCCTCTTCTATCAAGCCTGCAAGTATCTATTCTTGTGACAGTTTGGCCAGCCCGAGGCGGGCGATACTGGAGGTATGTTATTCTTTAATGGATCGAATAAGTACTAAATCGGCTGTAGGGTTGTTCTTTCCTAAGGTGATCCAAGATGTTTTCGTCGGTTTTTATATTCGGCAAATCTGTATGGCCGTACTATTCTTCCTCGCGCTCGACCAGAACAATAGCCCGTCGGCTATTCCGCAAGGAGCATTGCTTACGGTGAGTCTTTTGCATATGTTTATTACTATTGCTAACTCCCAATGATCATTCACTATTCCTGCACCCCGCTTATCCACCCTCTGCCCCTAGCTTGCGCCCATCAAATAACACAAGCCTAGGGATGTCCGTCTCAATGATCTCGTCCGGGTCGGTCGCTCCCTTTCTCTTTTCCAAAGCCGTTCCTGGTTCAGGTTGCACTCGTGTCGCGGGGGATAACTGTTGCCCTTATCATTCTCGTGCAAGCCTGCCTTGTGGCAATACTCGCCTGGTGAATAATACGTTTGCGCTGCTTTCCTTAGTTAACTTACTGGCTTTGGAGAGAGTAACACGAGTCTCTCTGCAGGCTCCGAACTATATGACGCGCAGCTGCGTACGAGCACGTCGTTTTCGAATGATAGGACGGGAACTTGAAGTTGGGTGCCGAAAGGGGTGTTCGGTCTAGCGGGGCGTTGTAAATATCAGTCAATAATGGCTATGTACCAGTGCTAATAAGCACAGATTAATTACATTTGGCTTTTTTGCCGAGTCTTGCGTCAATGCCACAAATACTCTGGAACACGTGGATGATCACCTGGTTCGGCCAATTTGATTTTCAGGTACCATCTGCCGTCAGTGCCGCCGACAGAACCTCACGCATCTTTCCTCACATATCACTAGCATTCGCAGAGATCTTTAAAATGGCACCTAAAGTAAGTACACCCTGGAATAACGGGAAAACTGAATGACCCTCTCGCAGTCTGCAGCTTCGTATATGACAACATCAACCAGGCCGCGGCCGAGGCTCACCGGACCACATCAGAAAGAACCTCCACGGCGTCGTCCCTCAACCGCTCCTCCGACCAGTCTCCCTGCATCTAAGCGTCAGAAGACATCTCTTCATGAACCTGCCACGTTGCCTCACCAGGATGTCCAGGACGCCGGAGTAGTTACCCCGCCGGCTTCGGCCTTATCGCTCGCGGACACGCCCTTACGCACGTCTAGTTCTTCGCGGCCCCAATCCCGCCCAACCCAATCCCAACATTCGTCACGTAACCAGCCCATGATCGCTACTCTGTCACCCGAGGTTGCCGAGGAGGCCAACCAGCGTACCAAGTCGCTCGAGCGAGACACGATGGGTCGCGAGGACATGGAAGCGATACTTCGAGAGGAAATCAACCTAGCAGTTTACGAATATCGGGACTTCGTCGACGAGTTCCTGCCGGTGCCCGAGACGAGACGCGGTGCTATTTGCCGCGAGCTGAACAGGAATCTGCTCTTCTCGTACAACAACACGCCGTGGACCATTGATTGTCGAACCCTTGAAGGCCCGGAGAGCGAAACAATGCATGACACAGTAGCCAGTATACTCGACTTCATCAGCCAGGCCGCGTTCTCTCCCGACGAGTTTCGACCTGTTCACCAGAACGTTGTGCCACTTCATGGCAAGCAGGTCAAAGCAGACGACCCGAACGACACGGCTGCCATCCCGGACCTCATTCAGGCGATGCGTGGACCGGACGGCTCTTGTCACTGGGCCGAAGTTAACTTCTTTGCCGAGTGCAAGGCCGCGAGCGAGAAGAAGGGCAACGATGAACAACTGAGCGAGGCTCTCTCGCAGCTAGCACGCTACGCCCGCTCGACGCTTATACATCAGGTTTATCGCCTTCATGTGTTCTCCATCGCCATCTGCAATACTAAAGCCGTTTTTGTTCGCCTTGGTCGCGACGGGATCCTTCATTCGCCCCAATTCGACCTGCGCAATGATTTCGAACGCTTTGCTATGGCTGCTGCCGGTCTGTTTGCCCTCGATTCTGAGTCGTTCGGCTACGATCCTCGGTTCTATTTTTGGCCTCGTTTGACTGGACAATCAGACAACTACGAGACTCGGCGGGACCTCCGAGTCAAGACTGGCAAAAAACGATGGACGGTCTTGGAAATCATCTGTCAACGTAAATGTCTTGTTGGCCGTGCCACGCTAGTACTTCGTCTTGCCCGGATCAAGGACCGGCAAATGCGTGCCGTACTCAAGTCTATTCACCGCTACGGAACCCGCCCCGACGAGGGAGATAATCTTGCGAGCTTCAAAAACTTCCACGGGATTTGCCAACGCAGATGGGCAGAATTTGGTGGTTCCACTGCAGTGATGAACACCGACCCCGACGCTCTCGTTGCTTCACCCTTAATGAAGAGTTTCTACCCACCGCTTTCCGAAGAGGAGGCCGACCGAATTCGTTCAAGCAACTCGGACGCATCCGCGCGCTCCCTGCGATCTAAAGTTACCCACGCAAAATACAAGCAGCGTCGTCTAGCTCCACCAGAATACCGCGTCCATAGCATGATATTGATATTAATGGACGAGGGCGTCCCTCTTTGGCGGATCAAGCGTTTGCCTCACCTTCTGAGGGTGTTGAGAGATGGTGTAGTTGGTTAGTTATTTTTATGGCGACGTTCCAGCTCAGCTAATATGCAGTCCACAGGGCTAGCAAAAATTGTCGAGCTAGGCAAGGTGCACCGAGACATTAGTGAGGGAAACGTTCTATGTACCCCACTTAGGTCTTCCCCAAGCGGCGACGAAGACGATCCCTGGAGCGACCAACCAACCTACGATGCCACGTCTGACTTAGATACGGACTCGGATGACTCGGATGTGACCAACGTCACCAGCACTTTTGATCAAAACTCGGACGGCCGTTCGGATACCACGGACGATTCCGAATTGAATGTGCTTCCGCTAAACCCTGAGACAGGAATTATCCAGTATGTGGCAGATTTCTGATATCGCGGCTCATACTTATTCTTGATTTAGTGCAGAAACATATGATCAATACGTCAAGCAACGGTACAATAGCCTGAAATGCGATGGGCGGGTCTACGACCTCGAGTTTATGGTCGATCAGAACCGGCCTGATGACGAGGCGCGGGGGACGGAACGAACAGTAAGTCCAGACAAGCTCGGGAAATGAAGGTTTTTTGACTTGGCGTATAGGGTACTCCCGCGTTTATCTCAGCCCAGCTGCTGCTTGCCACCGAACTTGATCCTGTGCAGCACACGTTCCTACACGATCTAGAATCCATCTTCTGGGTGCTTATATGGACGGTCGCTACACATACGCAGCCTGGACGGCAGCTCAACGAGCAAGCCCAAAGTCTCATCAACAAGCTATGCGATCGCAACGACCAGTCTCTAGGACATTTCAAAAAAGGATTCATTGGATACCCGCAGGATGTACGCGAAAACATTCGCCGCTTGGACAACGACTGGAAGAAGGCGGCATCTGTTGCCGAAAAATTTGCGAGCTTTCTCAGACGGCGTATTTACGAGAAACCCAATGATCAGAATACTAGCTCGGAGGACGAGAAGGTTGTGAGTGAGCATTGCTCCGAGACTGCCGGCAGCGACGTTAAACCATGGACTCAATTCAAAACGGTCATCGACATTTTTGACCATCATATTTCCAAACTACGTTAGACGAGCTCTCATCCTTTGTTTCTGCTCTTTCTTTACTATTCGGTGAAATGGCGTATACAATCTGAACTGTTTTTGATGCTATATCTAACTTTTGCGCTATTCTAATACAAGCTCGTGAACCATGTATCGATAACAATTAGCACCTGAATCCCGTTCGGCGTCGCCGGGCAGAGTGGCCTCACCAGGGTTATCCATTCCACTAGTACCATCAACAAAATGCGGCTAAATTTGGAATGAGACCGCGTTTGACAGGCGTCGGAATTCATTTCGAGCCGGACGGGGAAGACCCGTTGCCCACGATGAGCTGCGAGAATTTTGCGGACGGATTCGCGACCGACGCCGGGAGTAGGGCGGAGCTCGATCGGGGGTCACTGCGACTCTGTAAGCGCTGGAGTTTGGAAATTGGGATAGCACGTCATCCCGACCACCACAGCTCGACAGCCGGTCTCGGGTCTGGCCAACTCGAACTCTGAGATCCTGCCCAGAAAACGAGTACGTCGCCTTGATATCATCACGTAAGTTGGCTCACCCTGAATTCTTTCTAGCGTCTCCTCCGCGCGCCTCTTTCAAAACTCGACACATACCGGCCCTGTCCGAGCACTTCATCTCAATCCTCTCCAACACTCACTCCTCGCATCCGATGGTACCGGCTTATAACTCTACATTTGGAACCTCAAGGACCCGGTGATGCTATACACACCTGGCGGGCGTTCGCAACGACCGGGTGGCGTGCCGTCCGCTCGGTTACAGCCGATCCATCCATGTTCGCCCCACACCACGACCAGAATCTATCGAGATCGAGGACTCGTCCGAGCCTAGCCCGCGCCCCCACCAACACTCACCCCGACTCGTACGGCCGGAGACGAAATTACACGCCCCATTATGGGCACTCGATTTACGGATGACTCTATCCCCCTCTTTCGCGCGCCCGAAATCAAGACTTCCAGGGGCGTGTTGAGTCTGGAGGTCTCCCCCCTCCCCCGAGTGCGAAGCGAGACACGTTTCCGTCGGCGTTTACGAGATTCGATGTCCCCACGCCGACTTCCATGGTGGACGAGTCCCCCAGTCCGATTGGGGGACTTTTGCCTAGCCCAATTGGGCAGACAGCGCCTAGTCCTATGGGAAGAACCGAGCCCAGTCCGACCGGGCGAATCGCGATCAGTCCGGTCGGGCGGTTGGATAGACCACGCGGGATGCCCGAGCCGTATACCGATACCGAGACGGACGAGGACGCCGATGCGTCTAGCAACCCGTTGAGCGAGGACGAGGGGTAGGTGGGGCGAGGGCGGCGCTTACAATCCGGATCAATACTGCAACCCAAATGTAAGCAGCTGCCTTGACCAACCGAGTTGTCGAGTGGGCTCATGTTCGCAATAGAATTGGGATAATCATGTGCGATGGACTGCACCGCAGATACTACGCCAACTACCGGAGATCAAGGTGTTTGCGTCTTCGATTGGCACGTCGGGTGCAGTCACTGGCTGTGGTCTCGCGCTCAAGAAAGCCAAACCGGATGTTACGCGTGTTGGGTATGCCACGAAACCTATCTTCTCATCACGGCAATTTTGAGGCTTTTCCTACAGTGGCTGCACCGCGCCAAATGACCGCGTCCCCGGCCCTCGCTCTTATTCCCTGCTTGAACCTGTAACTTGGTTCCCATGGCGAGAAGCGATTGATATGATGGAGGAAGTCACGTCGCCCGAGGCGTTCGAGCATTCCTTGGACCTGTGTCGGAATGGGATACTTGTTGGACCGAGTTCGGGAACGGCGTTGTTGGGGCTGTACAAGGTGAGAATTGACCGCGGGACGGACTTGGACGAGTTAACTAAATCGAAACCTGTGTTTCGTAGTTCTTTGACCGGACTATGAAGGAGAAAGGGACGTTGGATCATCTACGAAACGAGGATGGCGATATACCTTGTGAGTATAATATTGGCTGTTAGTCACCGAGTTATAATGAAGATATTGATACCGAACCAGGTGTGTTCATTTGCTGTGACGGCCAATTCCAGTACACCCGAGAATACTACGAAAAATTGGACGACTCACACTACCTCCCTATCCGTAGCTCGGAGCTGCTCAACGTCGACCCTTATGCTTATAACCTGTAAAGTTCCTATTTGAACTTCTCCCTAACTGTCACTCATACCAAGCTCATACAATGATTGGGATTTTACGCCTGCCGAAGCACACGCCAAACTCTTCACACCTAAACCACTCACAAACGGCCACACGACCACTAGCTTCAAAGTACCACGCGAGAGGGGCAAAGCTGAATTTGACCCCTCCTCGACGATCGTCGTCCTCGACCTCCGCTCGACGGACGACTTTTCCCACCTCCGCCTACCGAATGCCATCAACTTTCCCATTGGTCGGACGCGGAATCCGTATCAACACCCGCCGACAATGGTCGAACAGTTCAAGTTTATCGATTCTCGTATCGGTGCTGAAGCGAAAGATGATATCGAGTTTGGTGACGAGGTTCTAGGGGGGAAAGTGGTGTTTATGCTTGGCTACGACGGACATTCGGCGAGACTTGCGATGAGCGTACTAAAGAATAGGGGTCTAGAGGCATATTGCGTGATGGGAGGGGTGGTGGAATGGGAGAGGGTGGGGTTGGCGCCGTTTGGTGTCAAGAATTGACCCCCCTGTGTATAGCATGTCGTAGTAATGCAGTGGAAGTTTCTGACCGAGGTCGAGTACCTTCACGTGTTATGAGTCCCAAATGGAAATACCCAAGAACCCCTCTTGGGTATAAAAGCCGCTCATCGCCGGGGAGTGACTCCCTCCCGTTCCCCTCACCCGGGCCTTTCTCTGATCACGCAATCCTAATTATATTTCCCATGGATATTGTCCGAATATGCCTTTTGATGGTTCATTCGATTCTACACAGCCAGCGTGATCTGGACGAGCTAGGAACTATGTGAATATACTCAAGAAACCAAGCGACTTGTGGGTAGCTCCAACAGCCCCTGGTGTTGATTTCATTGAGCCGCTGCAGCACATGGAAAGGAAAACTATACGATAAGGAAAAGAACCCGGGCGGAATCATCAAACTCTCGACCGCCGAAAATTCGTTGCTCACAACGGAGCTGCTGGAGGTGTGTCCCTGAAAAGACCACTTAATTGACATGCCTATTTAAAGCATGCAGTACTTCAACACGCATTTCGAGCTTACACCAGCCCACTTGAAATACCGTCTGTCAAGTTGATCATCGTTCCACACGTTTGCTGACCCTTGTGGCCAGGCTGGACTCTACAGAACAGCTATGAAAAGTCGACAAAGCAGGTTTTACCCAGGTACTTCAACACGTTCTTCAATCCACTTATCAAGGTTCTACCCGAAGATTGTGTGCACGGAGATGGGATCGGCTCGTTGCTCGTACAAGTCATCTGGGCGCTACTATGTGAGCCTGGAGATGGAGTTTTGATGGCGACGGTGAGACCATTTCATTACCTGCAAGCATATCCAAGGCTCATTTCATTTCAATTAGCCATATTACGGTATGTTTTCCTTGGGCTTAAACCCGGCGATTAGGGCTAAGGTGTACCCGCAGACAGCTACCCGCGGGATATCGTATATCCAGCTCAAGCTAAAGTCGTACCCGCATATATTCCACCTTTAGTGGATCCTCTTTTGACCGATAGCCTAAGCTACCTCCGCGTCGCGTTGGAAAATCCAGAAAACAAGATTCGAGCGATTATGTTTTGGTGAGTACCCGTGCTGGCTCTTTTGCGCTGTCTTGTAACCGATACTGTAGCAATCCTCACAATCCACTTGCAGCCGCGTATTCTCAACAAATGATCATAGAATACGCCCGTCTAGCTGAAGAGGTATGCTGGATATTGCGTTGATATTATTCAAGACTGATTTCATGTACAGTTCAACGTCCACCTGATTGTAGATGAGGTCTACGGCTTGCAGGTCTTCTCTAGCCGCTACGTTCCAGATCCAACACCCTTCGTATCCATCCTGAGTCTCGATATCCAAGCGCTCGCCGGATGCAACCCCGCTCGTGTACACGTCATAGCTGGACCGACAAAAGATTTTGGTTCGTCAGGGCTCCAAGTCGGCTCGCTCATCTCCCAGCATAACCCAGACTTGCTGCTCTTCGTCGAACGTGCGGTTCAAGCGCTGCCAATGTCTTCTGCGTCTGATGCGCTATTTACATGAGTGCTAAGCGATGTGTCGTTTCGTGACTGGTTCCTTGAAGAGAATCGACGGAGGTTGAGCAAGGCGTTTGAAGTTGTTGGCGATTGGTGCACGTATCATAAACTGCCGTAATTCCTGGTCTGATTCATTTGAATCTGGTCTGAATGTGTATTCGCAGATTCGTTCCCGCGAGTGCAGGGGTATTTTTTGTAGTGGGTCTGGCTCCGGTCCTCGACCGCGTGGCTGGTCCAGGTGCTTCCGCATACAAACAGACTGTAGCCGGCTTCAAGTCCATGCAAAACGCAGGAGTGTATATTGTGCGTTACCATAAGTCACTGGATGACGTGAGTTTACAAGAATTTACAGGTGCCGATGACTATATCCGAAGATCAGATCGTGACGTGGTACAGGATGACATTTACCCTCCCACCAGAGACCATGTTGGTAAGTACTAAATACAATATCTGTATATTTTATGGATGGCTGAGGATGTTTTTGGCTCCATGGTAGCTGGCGCTGCGAAGGATCGAGCTGGCGTTCGGGCTGAGCCATTGGGAACCACGCATATAGTCCCAGGTTACTTTAGATTGCGGCACACATATAAGCTTTCATTACATGTGCCCAAGCTTCAGCGGTTTCCCCATGTAACAACATCTGTACCATGGAAACCGATAAACATTACTGTACTGGCGAGAGAAGAATGTCGCTTACGTAAAAGCGACGGGCGCTTCGCTTTGTTTGGACATACTTGGTACCTCTGTCCCGTCGCGTCAGCCCAGCGTGGGACATGGGACAGCTGTGAGCGTCGGTGGCTGTGCAGTGGGTGGGCACCCGAAGATGCTGCGAACAGTGTCCTCCGAATACAGGAGCCGATTAAGAATGGAGGTTTCAGATGGGTGCACATGGTCCCGGAAGCTGTGATTGCAATGTAACCCTGCATGTATGCTACTATACTGGTGTTAAATCGGAATTTTGAGGAATAAATGCTCAATTAATCAATCAATAATGAGTTTCACTGGCACATATGTCACACAAGTGCACATGTATGCGCATTTATCTCCGTTCTAGCTTGGCATTTACCGGTGTAAATGCTGATCGAGTGGACATGCAAGCACCCTGTCGAGTGATAGAGTAGTTGCTTGGCCCGAACAACTATTTGTTTTGATTTGCTAGAGAGCATTTAAACAATCAGGTTCATTCGCCACTAAAACTTTGCATTTGCTGCACATCTTCTCGATATCATCCCATGTCTGCCAATATTATCCTCCAGTGTGTCCTTGACAGACTCCAGCTGGAAGCTGCCCAGCCTGTTGAGACTGCAATCACTCATTTCAGCGATATTCCTCCACCCCCAGAGACTCAATTGTCACTTTCTTCGCTCCTCCCAACTATATTTACATCTCTAGATACTCTGGACGATTCTTATTCTGTTCTTCTTGCGCTCCCGGTCCCTAATCCTTTGCAACTATCCGAGATTCGTGATTTGCTCCAGCAATCGCCACCTCCAGGCTCTGCCGACACCCCTGCATCACTATGCATCACTCATTTGGATCGTCAAACCTATATTCCCATCTGGATTGTACAGGTCTGGCCACGGCTTCATATGTTGATCCGGCACTGCCTGAGTTGGTTTAAGGTCCTATCTACTCTTTGTACCCTCTCTGATTCGTCTGGTACTGTCCAATCACTCGCCTGTGAGCTCCTTGAGCGAATACCCAGTCTCACACTCGACTCTCCTACCCCAAACTCCATTTTTCGGCACCTTCGTACCTCCCATTTACCAGTTCTTATTCAAAATGCGTGGCTTAGCGATGATCACATAAATGCCGGTGTAGAGCTAATCAACTGGCATCCCGAGCGTGTCCATGGAGTCCATGCTTTGAACACCCACTTCATTGACTATCTACGTCGCCAGTTTGATCGTTCACCAACATATCCCGCTTCACGCTTAACCAGGCTCGATCACCACATTATTAACTCATCGGTCCATGAACTTCTCATCCCACTTCATTTGCCTTCACATTGGGTTCTACTTTACATCAACATTGGATTGCGTTGCTACTCATACACCGACACCCTTGATCTCACTGAGTCCTCAGCTCCTCCCGTTACTATTGGTCTGGTTAATCGCTGGCTTTCTAGTCTTCTTGGCTTAGATATCACGCTTTCGCCTTCACCACGTCCATTCAGCATTGGCGCACAGTTCGATTCTAGCTCTTGTGGCGTAGCTGTTATATCCAGCATGGCACATTATGCGCTCCAGGGTCCTTATCAAGCGTGGACCCAGTCTAGGGCCCAAGAGCATCGTCTAGCATGGGCACTTCGCTTCTCAAGCCTCTCAGATAACCTGGTATGTGGGATTTAATTTAATATATTGAACAATCGAGTTGACATTGCCACTCTAAAGGATTTACCTGTGTTCGACACCTACCTTGAGGATTTGGACAGTGACTCGGACGATGAGACCCCAGCTAGTCCAGTTTCCAACCCTATATGCGTCTCAACCACTACCAATTCCTCAGACGCCGAGCTGGAGGATTGCCCCAAGAAACCTACTCTACCACATGCAAAGCTCCGACAGACAACCTTGCCATTCAAGTCCATCCCTTACGATGAGTATACGGCCCAAGAAAAGCGTCGATATGCTGACCGTCTAACCGAGCGGGAGAATGAGCGCGCACATTTTGAGTATTTGGAGTTGCAGAAGAAGGCTAAAAAGCGAGAATGTGAGCGGAATCGCAAGCGAGCACAGCGTGCCCGCCAGAAGATGGCACGCAAAGCTGCTGAGGAGGCCAGGAAGTCCAAGCTCGATGTACAGGTGAGTATTGAAACCCATTCGCTGTAACCATATACATATTTGACGCATATAGCAGCCATCTAGTGTTCTACCAACCATGCCCAATGCACGACAGACCATCTCCTCCCTCTCCCGACCTTATAGTGCTATCAACACTGCAGTAGCTCGTCAAGATTCTAACCGACCCAGCAAGCGCCAGAGCCCACTCCAGCCAACACGTCGAATCAACTGGTGTCACCCGGCATATTGGAACGTAATCGAATCAAGTGCACATGCGGTGGGCTATCCTTGGCGGCCGGTTGATATTGTTGCACGGCTTCGCTCGTTTGATTACGAGACTTTTCAGTATCTTCGCCCACAACGCATCAGCCAATGGCGAGATCATCAGTACCCGGATGAATTGAGATGGACGGAATCTCACCTTCGAGCTGTCGAGGCAGGGAGCCGGCCAGTCACGGGTATTGGTCGTCAAGGTGTTTTTGTGAGTTCACAGTTAACACCAAAATTTCGATGCTTACCTTGTAATTTGGCTAGCATGATCGGCCGGATGTTGTCGAAATCATCAAAAAATGTCTTTCAGATCTCCGGAAGACTGGAGTCGGTTTGAATCTGAAGCTTATACGTGGTTACATGATGGGTGTCATCAAGCATTACATGCCTGAAGCATTCTCCCGTATCACTAGGTCCGGACGTCGCTTCTGCTGCTCCGAGCGTTTTGTACGACAGTTTCTTCGCGAAGAGCTAGGATGGTCTGTCCGAAAAGCTACCCGAGCAGCACAGAAATACCCGTCCAATGTCGACTCCGTGCTTCTCGATGCCTTTCTGCGAATGGCCTGCGCCGTGCGCGATTATGCGATCCCTGACTGCTGCATTGTCAACGCCGATCAAACACAGGTCGTCTATAGTTCTGGGGATCAGAAGACTTGGACCGCATCCGGTGGGCGTCAGGTCAATATTCTAGGTGCCGAAGACAAGCGTGCCTTTACTCTCCTCGTTGCTGCTGCGGTCTCTGGCGATCTCCTGCCATTCCAGGCAATTTACACTGGCAAAACAATGCGCGCTGTACCTGATTCGACTTGCCCTGGCTGGTCTGACGCTCAGAAGCTCGGTTTCCTGCTGGAGCCTTCGAATACTTCGAGCTACTGGTCGACGTTTGATACCATGTGCAACTGGGTTACTAAGATTCTTGCCCCGTACTTTGATGCTCAGAAAAGGCGAAACGGACTCCCTGCAGATCAGCGATGCATTTTACAGATAGACTGCTGGTCTGTTCATCGTTCTGCGCAATTTCGTGCTTGGATGAAGGAACACTACCCTTGGATCATGCTTATGTATGTGCCTGGCGGTTGCACCGGTCTTTTCCAAGCTTGCGACGTCGGTATCCAGCGCGTCTTGAAGATTGCAATCCGGAACGCCGCCCATGCAGACATAGTTGCTGAGACTGTGAATGCATTGAGGTCTGGCGTCGAGCCACAGTATGTGGTGAACGACCAATCCCTTCCGACTCTTCGTCGGCGCAGCCTCAATTGGATTCTTCAAGCTTATCACGCCATCAATCGTCCAGACATTATCAAGAAGGTGCATATAGCCACTTATTCACACTTATTGGTATCAACTAACTTGGGTTTAATACCATAGGCGTTTAGGCTGTGTGCGGTTCCCAATACCACACACAACCTTTCTTACGAAAGTCTTGTCAGCGCAGCTGCTCGGCAAGCGCTGGTACAGCTTTCCGTAACCAATCCGACGCTTTACAAAGAGCTCACCTCGTTCGCTGACTCACTACCACCGGCGGAGTCCACAGAGGAATGCGATGTTGAATCTCCGGTCGACGGAACCGACGAGGATGACGAAATCAACCCGACCATCGAAGAGGTTTGTCGAATGATTTTGGCCGCCGAGAGCGCTTGCGATGCCTCTCAGCCCATTGTCAAGGGCGTGGATGAGGGTGACGCCGAGGGATTAGAGGATGTGGCACCACCTGTACCGGCGGCGACTGCCCCTCAATCGGGTCGGGTTGGAAGGCGCTCGGTGCGGCTTAGAAATAAGTAGCAGACGGTTGAGTCACTAGGCTTGGGCAGTATTATATGTTGGTTATGCGCTTTACATAATACATTTTGATGGTACACATTTATATTACCATTTAAGGAAACTCTTGTCCGACTGCGTCGATGCATGCCGGGACAAGGGACATTGGAAATTCGGAACGTCGCGTCGACACCGGCTGGGACCGTGACCGACGTTCTTCTCTCGCCAGTACAGTAGATGACCAGCACAGCCACTCTTGCTGGCGTCACGTGCCACCCTGCTTTTAAACTCGAACCTTGCCGTTATCTCTCATCTTCTATGCCGGTGAATGAGGCAGCAGAGAATGCACTCGCAACTGTCGGTATGGACTATTGGCAGAATTCACTACCTACGCATTCTCATGATATATCCCTCTATGATAGGAACAGTTTTATGGATGGCCCAGCTACGTGCGCACATCCGATTATTTCGTCCAAGAAATGTAGTCTCATGGCATTATTCCCATATTACCTCAAATCTGGAAAAGCTTTCGAGAAAATTCAACTGAAAGATTGTCCCCGTGGCTAATGTGAGCCCTGATAATTTCTTATCGCAGCTAGGCTCTCACACCGATGCAAGGTTCATCTGAGCCCTCTCTGCCCCGTTCTTGGGAGTTTACATGGTAGCTCAAAATACAAGCGTACCGGCGAGTAATCTAGTATATCATAATGACGTTGCCGTTGACTGGCCACTACCCGTCCGTAGTTGATGGTCTAGCCACAGTTGTTTGGTGCGCTAGCAGCGTTCTCATGGACTCAGGTCAGTCGCCTTCATCCAACCTGTCCAGCATTTGTCTTACCTCTAGCCACCAGTGTTTCTTCTACGGCGCACATAAATCGAAGATCTACTGTGCTGCATTATATGCGGTTCTTCTCATGGCAGCCGGTGCGTTCCAAGGCGGATTGTCAATGTTGGTTAGAGTAAGTCGCAAGCAAGTTAGCAAAAAAGGTTTAATCGCCCGGGAATTCATTGCATAGCGGAATTACCAAAATGGGGAGGTATGGTCCGTTCGGTCATTTTCGAATATTAGCGCAGTCCTGTTGTCGGTTGGCTTGCTGTGAGTTGGGAAGTCGCATACTTGACCAATATCATGATAACGAGTACCCACAGACCCCAATATTGGGAGATCTGGAAAAGGAAGGAAGTCATTGGTATGTATCGCACTCCCTTTAAATTCGATTTGTCTGGCATGGGATGGAGAACTCTAGCTGAGCACGACTTCTTAGGTGTATCAATTCTGTTCATGGTGGTGGACCTGTTGGGGGGCGTGTTTAGCGCACTGTCTCTCGTATTCAAGCCGAAGTTTGATACGTTTGCGGCGATACCTATATTCTGGTTGTAGTGAGTTGTGTTCGTCTGCCTCCCACCCCGGTGCCAATTATATGACCATTTGCCAGGTGTTGGATGGTGGGATTGTTGTGCTCGCGCTGGTACTCACTCCCATCTCCCGGCGGCGACAAAGCGACATGGAAGCACAGGACAATAATGCATCCAGTGATCCAAATCCCGGGCGTACAACAGAAGAGAAAAAAGATACATAATCGTCGGACTACAGGTCTTGCTAGCTCCGTAACCATTCAAACGTCCTGATTTCACCGACGGTGGGACAGATCGATAACAAATAAGCTGTACGTGTACACAAGTTCTTTTGTCGGTTTGAGGGTATAATTTTGTTCACGTATGCGTCTCGAGCCCTATGTTTTTAGGCACCGTAGAGCCGCTCACGAAGTAATGCAAGTATTGAGACGAGCCGCATGGTTTATCGCAAACCCTGTCATGGCCACTGTGTGCCCAGGAAGACCTGGATTTCGGGTTTAGTAGAGCCGATAAACCGGATTTGATACAGAAAACCCCAAGGGGGAACACCGGAACAACGAAATTCAGGTGGGGTGGGCATCGATTTTTGGATAAAATCATGAGTGCCTTATGACATCATGGGTTCCAGCCGGAGGGTCAGCTCCAAAATTTGGGATCAGAATACTTAACGTGCGTTCCCCTTCAGGTGGTTTACGCCCAAATGCGTGTTCAGCCAAATCCCGACCCAGATTTTGGGGTTTCTAGGTCCCACAGAGGGCGAGCTCAAACCAGCGGAATCGGAGTGGTACACCGAGTCCCTGGTTCATCGCTAACATCTGGCTATGTAATTGCAACGTTTGGGGCATGAAGAACGAATTCACAATAGTTTTGATCTGGTACGATACGAAGAAAAGTCCAATTGATACGTGAGCAATGGACAATATGGCAGAGAATTGAACGTACACCCTTCCGATTGAACGAAATTTCATCTGCGAAGACTAGCTGATCCGGCGGAAAGGCCTTTATAAGCCGTTGGAACTCTATTCGATCAGCCTTGTAGCGCTCCATTGCACGTTTGCCAAGCTTTTCAAGGTCATGCAACTGGGTGAGCGCCCTTTTTTCTTTTGGCTTGCACGCTGAAACTTACCAGTTTGTACGTTATATCAAGCCTGTCCAAAGTGCGCCAGACAGTGGAAGGATCGACGTCGATGCCGGCAATCGCAGATAATTCTCGATGCAATTCATCCAGAAAGATATCAGGCTGCTGGGTGATTCGATCACATATGTACTGAGCGGATTTTGTAAGTTTCCATATCTCTGTAGTGTCCGGAGATCGTTTTACTTACCCATATCTCTCCTAGCTCTAGTAATCGTAGCCTTCCACGTATACCGTGTCGTTCTGGGGCCCGAAAGGAGCCTGTATGTTCCCAGTACTGCTTGATCAGCGAAGCGTGTGATCTGATAAAGCCGTTACAGCAATAACTAGGTCACGATCAACCCCGAGGGTCAACATACGAATAGCGCATGCACGCAAAGCGTCGGGAGTTGGAGCGGGCATTGTAGTGGGCTCGAAATGTGGCCGTGAGTTCGCTCTCTGCCTCACATTTTATAATTTACATATGCCATGACAATGTAGAGCCGGCTGCCTCGCAGGGTATTTGTTACCCAATCGCTCAAGCCGAGAACTCTACTAAAATCGTACCAAACTGTCCAGTTGCATTTGGTAAAGCATAAAAGGCAATCCTGCAAACAAAACGACGACTTTTGCTTGATTAAATCTTGTGTTATCATCGAGTAATTGGGTTAGGATGGCCAGAGAGTGTTTGAGGCATAAGTCGTTCATTCTGTTATATGTGGATACATCATTAGGTGCGCCTCTGCGCTGCGAATCCAACGGTACAAACACACGCGAGACGAGTATGCGCTCTACGCCGGCGAGTTGGAGCTCGAACAGCTAGTGTTTATTGTTCAGATTTCGTGTGACGTGCAATATGGATGGTCGAATTTGGGTCGTACGTGTCGAGCTCGAACGCAAAAGTGGGTCTGAAATTATGATTAGTTCAGGCTACTTATTTACGTTTATAGGTTCATGGTTGCGTTTGCTCTTTCGTGCGAGGGGTGTGTGGTTGCGGGTCTCGATGGAGGATGCGGGCGGACAGACGTATGTGTCGTTTGTCGGGTATGCGCTCGGATGGATGCAGGCGTTTCCAAAGCCGAAGTCGGTGCTTGTGTAGCATCGGAGGGGTGTATCAGAGGGCGACGAGGTTCTGGGGGATATCAAATAATGGTGAGTATTGTGTTCATTGACCCTCTTGACGTTGAGGACTGACGAATGTGGCAGCGGGATGAAACACCTCTTCCTCCCGCCTGGTTCTTCAGATTACAACCCGACAAAACAAGCCATCTCGCTGATAAAATCAAAGATTGGCGATGCTCAACAATCCCTGGGAGAAGCTGACACCAAGGGGGACACCGAGGCGATTCTGCACCACAACGTGTTTAAGATTGAAAAGGAGCAGGCGCACGAGTGGTTCCGGGAATGTGGTTATGCGTAGTTTGGACTTCTGTTTTCGTCTGAGAATTTTTTTTGGGGGTTGTCTCGCGCAATGCTGATAGGGAGATTGACGAATGCACGACATCCGAGTGGTTGATTGCAGGCTGGAAGGGAGCGTCATCTGACACTGATAACATGTAGATAAGATAACCGCCCGGCCGCGGCAGCCGAGGCGTGCGTCGTTTGGTGTTGTGTAGATCTAGGACTCCACCCCGATCTTGTCTCTCGCTTTCTCTCCCATCGACCACCACCACTCTGTACATTATGTAAATCGAATATGCTATCTGCTATTGGCGTTGCTCGCCAGCGTGCTGTTGTAGGAGCTGCGGCTGTGCCAAGAAGGGGGTATCACGAGAAGGTTATTTCACATTATGAGAGGCCGAGGCCGAATGTGAGTCTCTTGTTTCTTGGCCTGGGACCGCTGACCGTAATGCTACCGATGATAGATCGGGTCGTTGCCGAAGACGGACGCGGACGTTGGAACTGGGCTGGTGCGCCTGCGTGAGTGACAACCGAGGGTGCCCACGTTGTGATCCATGAATAGCTGACACGAGGTGTGTAGGTGCGGCGACGTTATGAACCTTCAGATTCGAGTCGACGAGCAGTAAGTTTTACGTTTCCATTTCTCAATATACCGCTGCTCCGGGCCATCGGGATTAC
This sequence comes from Ceratobasidium sp. 394, assembly GCA_019616325.1. NCBI lineage: Eukaryota > Fungi > Basidiomycota > Agaricomycetes > Cantharellales > Ceratobasidiaceae > Ceratobasidium > Ceratobasidium sp. 394. The sequence continues at coordinate 28,724 of WSTG01000021.1, read as the reverse complement.
CTCGCAACGCTGACCTCGACGTTCTACAGTGGAATCATATCAGACGTCAAGTTCAAAACCTTAAGGAGTTGGATCGAGAGCTCGTCGCGTTCTCCGAGTCCCTTCCGGCGTTGTACAAACCTGATGGAGGCGAAAAGTTGAGGGAACTGCTCGAGCGGAGGTGACCGAATCACGACCCGAATCGCTCCAAGGATCGAGAATCGACCAGCGGCAGCGTCCATGGCGAGGAGACAGGGGAGGCCACTCGCAGTCCCACAAACGGCCAGCCGAGCAAGTTGGGCGAGGAGCCGGGGGTGTACCCCTTTCTCGTGCTCCATCGATTCAGTATGTTCAGATTGCGCTACACCGGCCGTACGTCTTGCGCATGGGTGAAAAGTAGGTGCATTTCCTTGAACTATCGCTACGATCACTGATTCTTTATGATACGACCCTGCTCGAACTGCCTGCTTTGACCCCGCCCGAATCGACCGCCGTTGTCGAGACGTGTTAGACGTGAAGTTACTTGGCCGGATAACCGCGCCCGTCGCGACCATATGGGCTGTCTGTATCGATTATTTAAGTCCGTATCCCATCTCTGCTCAGCCCGATCAGTGATCACATCCCGACCCACCTTCTAGCTCGACTATGGTTCTCGACGTCGCCCTTTTACTCAACCCGGCCGGTCCGAACGCCGCAGAACTGCGCAGTTACCCTGATGATGTGAGTGTTTCATCGTTCTTATTGCACCGATATTGAAGCCGCCAAGTTTATTCAAATTCATGCTAGCCAATCTGCAAAAGGCGTCGCATCAGCGCGCGAGGTCAAGATTATCCAACTCTTCCGCGCCAAAGCCGACGATGCGCTCCGTCTTCGCTTGCCAATGAAACCCAGGTCGGCCCACAAATGACGTCCCAACCCCCAAACACGATCGTAACCGTCCCACGCCCACCACGCTCGTCCCGAGGCTTCACGATCGATTCACCCTTTCCGATAGACCATTGCCAAGCTCGATTACAGCCGATCCATCCATGTTTGCTCCGCGACCCCGACCAGAACCTATCGAAATTGAGGATTCACCCGAGTCTGAGCCCGCGCCCCCACCAGTACCCACCCCAACTCGTACGGCGCGAGAGGAAATCACACGCCCGATCATGGGCACTCGATTCACGGACAGCTCGATTCCTCCGTTTCGTGCGCCTAAAATCGAGACGTCCAGAGGCGCGTTGGGGCTGGAGGTCTCCTCGCCGAGCGCGAAGCGAGAAACATTTACCTCGGCGTTTACGAGATTCGATGTCCCCACGCCGACTGCTCCCGTTCCGGTCCATGGTGGACGAGTCGCCCCCAGTCCGATTGGGGGTCCTTTGCCTAGCCCAATTGGGCGGAGAGCGCCCAGTCCTATCGGAAGAACAGCGCCCAGTCCGACCGGGCGAATTGCGATCAGTCCGGCCGCGCGGATGGACAGACCACGCACGATGCCCGAGCCCTATTCGGATACCGAGACGGACAAGGACGCCGGCGCGCCCAGTAGTCCTTTGAGCGAGGACGAGACGGTGGATGAGGACGACGAGCGGCGGGTAGGACAAGGGAAGGCGCCCACGAGAATGGATGTCGACGTGCAGGTCCGGCCCGGGAAATCCATCGCCCCAATATCGGTCTCGGAAACTAGCTCGCATCTGTTTCCGCTTCGTACCGGTTCGCGCCCGCCTTAGACCCCGACAACGTACTCGACGCGCGCGGACGCGAGAGTGTTGCACGGCGATATGGAGATAAAACTGTATTCGGACCTGCGTCGCCGTCGACCGGATCTTCTGGGAAGAGGGGACGGGGGATGTCGACTTCGCCCGTGGTCAGGACGAGGAAACTACCCAGCCCGGTGATGCAGACCAAAATGTTGACGTCCCCGGTATCGGTAACGAAACCGCTCCCGTCACCCCCTGTTCCGAAAAAGGCGTCGGTCTCGCCTGTCCAGTCGACAGTTCGGTTGCCAGCTATCCCGGTCGATTCGAGTTCTCGCATCCCACCACTGCCTACACCTATCGAGCCCGAGATCCCCGCCCCCAAGATCCGATGTGTCTGTCGATCGACGCAAGATGACCGCGGTAGGACGATCGTGTGCGAGGGATGCGGTTTCCGACAACACGCGAGGTGTTATGGGTTGGATGGAGAGTGCGAGGTTGGCGGGCGATGGATGTGTGGGCTTTGTGAGGGTGGACCGGGCGGGTGGCGCACGAGGGAGGAGAGGGCCGAGGCGAAGGAGATCAAGGTGGCGAAGGAGGTGAAAGAGGCGATGGAGATGATGGAAGCGGTGGAAACGGTGGAAATGGGCGGGAAGGACCTGGTGAATAATATGGTTGGAACGATTGTGGGTCATGGTTTGGGCGAGGGCGAGGTTGGCAAGGAGGCGGAGGTTGGGAAGGACCGGGTCGAGGTTGGGAAGGAATTGATGGGTGTTGAAGAGATCGGGGAGGAAGGAGCGGAAGGCGGGAAGGCAGTGATGGCAGATCGTGGTACGGCGGACCCTAGGCAGGTTGGACTAGGGGATGAAGGACCGGTTCGGGTGGACGTCGAAATGGAGGAGGCCGGATCGGAGAAGGAGCGGGCGAAGGAGACGGAGACGGAAAAGGACAAGGAGGTACTCGCCGATGCACAACCGGCGATTGTCAAGGTTTGCTAGTATTACCTTCCCTCTCATTCCGCTAACAAACTTCAGCAGAAGAAGGGTCCTCCCGGCAAGTCCAAGGCGCCAGGCGCGGGATCCAAGCTCGGACTTGGCGGGTTCAAGACAAATGCAAAAAACGCCAAGTCCGGCGCTGCAGCGCCGAGCAAGATTATCGCCCCTCCGACGAAATCGCTCACTCCCACCGTCCGTACCGTCCTCGCACCGCCCAAGAGCACCAAGGCGTCGTCCTCGAAATCAGGCCCGCCAAAGTCTGTGCCTGCGTCCAAACCACTCAGCCAGTCGAGTTCCAAGCCACCGAGCCTCACCGGCAAAGTCAAGTCGGTCAAGACCGGGTCGCGCGCATCGTCCATGAACGGGAGCCCGCTGGTTCGGACCCGCCCATTGAGTCCGGAGCCGACGCCATCTGCGCCACCCTCGCCCCGATCGGGATCGCCGTCCATTGCCCCTGGACCCGATGCGATCGCCAAAGAGGTCGAGCGGGCCAAGAGCGTGGAGCCGGTGCCAAAGGTTATCAAAAAAGCGCGTCTCCACCAAGTAATCTGCCTCTGATTGCTACGCGTATGGCGCTTCTGCCGTCTTCGCCGCCTCGCCCACCTACACCTCCTGCCCCTTCCCCTCCGAAATCGACCGCTCCGAGCGCAGATGCCGGAGATGACGATATCGACGCGGCGCTTTGGGCGACCGAATACGATCACATCAGCTCAAATATCGTCGATTCGTCCCTACGCGAGCGTTTGAGGAATTTCGAGCGGGAGCGCTTGGCCAAGCGGGCCGAGGTTGTGGGGGAGAAACCGTCTATCCCTCCCCTCACTCCTTTCACATCCCTCGAACCAGGATTTCTCACGTCGAGTCAACCAACGTCCCTCGTCCGCGTCAAGGAAATCAAACCCCCGCCAAATTAGCATGCCCCGACGTACGGCGTCCTCGCGACGAGCCCGATTCCCAAGGGCGCGCTTGTGCTCGGATACCGTTGCGCGCTCTCGGATGCGCATGCATACATGTCGAACAAGGCCCGCCAGTACGCTTTGCTCGGGACTGGTACCAAATACGTCCGGCTCGTTCCCGCTCCTCTCGATATCTGTTTGGACGCGCGAGTAATGGGCAATGAGGGTCGATTCGTGCGATGCGGCTGCTGGCCAAACGTAGCTGTGCGGTCATTTATGAGCGTCAAGGGTGCGGCGGAAGACGAGGACGAGGAGGAAACGCGATTTGGCGTTTTTGCGTTGCGGGAGCCGGAGCTGGGCGAGGAAATCGTGTTGGGATGGGAATGGTCGGTTGAGCATGTCATCCATAGGCTTGTGCGGTATTCGAAGTTGGGACCGTTGCCGGAGGACAAGGACGTGCTCAAGTACTACAATCCTATATTGGGCTATCAACCAACCTTTTTGGTAGTGGCCCCGACACGAAGCGCCTTTGGGATATCCTCGACCTCCTGCGCTCCCTCTCCATGGCCTGCGCATGCAAACCCGACTCGTCGACATGCGCGCTCTCTTTTGGCCGGATGCTGGTGGAAGATACCGAGTCGGTCGGGCACGCGAGCGATCTCGGCCCACTTATTGGGCACAAACGATATGAACACTGTTTCGAGCCGTCGATGCATGCCGTTTCGACCAAGACGCGCCGTGGCCGAAAGAGCGCGGGCCGAGACCGCAAGGCCCGTCAAGCCGCCGCCTGTCCCATTTCGCTGGTTCCTAAAGTTCCTTCCCCGCCTCCTCCCGTCATTTCTCTCCCCGAGTCAGAACCCAGGCCCGAGCCGAAACGAGAACCTACCCCTATTGCTCCTCCACTGCAAGATCCTACGCCTCCACCATGAGACCCGACGCCCCCGCCTCCGCCTCCTGTGACGACACCGGCCAAGCGCGTGATCGCCCTAGATTTCGACCTGTGCTAGTGTCTCAATCGTCCCTCGCCAAACAAATCATTTACGTTCTGGTCACTCGGCAGCTTGAACCGCAAGCAACTTTCGAGTTTCGGATGGGGTTTTGTTGTGGGTTGGGTGATGGATAGCCCTGGATGAGGTACTACACGTGACTGTGGCCTGTTTTTTCCGGAATATACAATCATTCATGTGCCAGATGAACTAGTTTTGTTATTGTAATACCCCGGGCCCCGCTAGCTTGAACTATCTTATCACTAGAAGTTCGAGTCCAAGCACACAAGTCCAAGCACTACAATAATGAAAAAGGATGCATACATTAACCCAGACTCCTATCTCTGGTCCCGACGATCAGGATCAGCGCATACATCGACCCTCCTCAAACATACTCGTGAGTTGCGCGTGCATGTTAGGGGTATAAAACGACAACTGTGACGCTGCAAGGTATATCAACGAGCGATGTTTTGGGTACGCGTGAGGGGAAGCTAGAAGTTGCGTGTGGATTACTGTAAGCGATGATCGGCTGGTGTTAGGTTTCGGGGTCGTCAGGTCGAATGGGGTGGCTATTATCCCCTCATATAGGCACTCACTTCAGGCTTTAGGACCAGATGGACAACACCCTTGGAGTGGGAGTACTCCATTGCCAAACACATTTCGGTCGCGAGTTGGTGGGTTTCATTTTCACCTAGAACAAAAGAAAAATATCAGTCATATGGGCATAGCAGGTTAGCAAAGCACGCGAGAAACGTAATAGCATAATGGCACGAGACGGCGAGGTTGTCAAACTGCAATTGCTCCCGAGGGGACTTTGCAAACGTAGCGCGCGGCGAGGATGGCCGATTAGCGGCCCAGGTGCCAGGCTGTGCAGTAAACACAAGACGGGTAGAGGATATCACGTGGTTATTTGTTGGTCTGCGTTCGCCTCACCTACTATGACTAAAAAATCTGGAGTTGCTACTAAGAAGCCAAAGTCTAAAAGAGCTCGTGTGATATCTCCAAAAGGATCTAATGGGAATGCAACCGATTCAGACGTTCCAACCCCTCCCCAGAAGCGAATTCGGACAGCTGGAAAGTCCAAAGAGGCGGCTATACCCCCTGCACCAACAGCCAAGCGCGTTCCTGATCTGGAAACTGCCTGGCCTGGTGTATTCACAGATCACACACTACGCGTATTGTCTCTGGGACTTCTAGTTGACTATGGCGTCTTCTATTGCCTCCAGTGCGATCCAAAGGCCAAAGGCGCAACTTATGGCATTCCTATCACCAACATTTCACACCATCTCAAACTCCATGACGTCTCCCCCACCCGCCCAGATGTCAAGGCAGCTCTTGCTCTAATCCCAGAGTATGATTCCTGGGATGGGCAAGATCCCCCTCCAGCGCCTGACCGAATATTACCCCCATTCCCTTTCCTGCCAATCAGGACCGCGGAGAACTCCGACCCTCATTGCCCAGCTGGTTGTTTGGACTGCGATGGCAATGCTCCATATATTTGGGTTACAAATAACAGTCGATCGACGCATTATAAAAAAGTACACCAAAAATCTTCCGTGAAGGATATTCCATACGACGATACGGTGGTCGCTGTTCAATCATTTTATTCCCACACGCGCAACCTTCGTTGGTTTCAAGTCAACACTTCCCTCGTGCAGTCAACAGCCACATATTCTGCCTCCAAAGCCACGGTTGCCCAGAACTACATCACCTCTGTCCGCAGTAATCGTCCCTCCAACAACCCTCTCATGGGTGGTTCAGGTGGCCTGTCGCGCGACAACCCATTCATTCACCGCCAGGGGTGGCCCCAACACCTTGAGGGGAAGAGTGCAAAAGACCTTGTTTCACTTGTTGAACCACCACCAAAGACAGGGGATTGGGGGACTCTGAATGGTGCAGGCTGGGCTCTTTTTCAGGCTTACCAGGACACGATTGGGCTTACTAGCGACCAAGTTCTTCATGGCTGGCTGGATACGGATGCCAAAACTGCCAAGTACACCAAGGCTTTCAAGCAACTGGATGTGTCTTCTGGGGATCATTTCTACTCCGGCATTTTTATTCAATTTGTCTCCCTCATCCTCCGATCTCAGCAACGTCTAGAACTGGATGACTCAAATGAGTCTCTCTATACCCCCAAATTAACCCCAGCTCAGTCCCAGAGTGCAACTACCCTCCTCAAACTCATGCGAAAAGGCAGGGACGTGATGGAGATAAAACTGGCCATGCATTCGCTTGCGTTGACCTGTTTTGCCCCCAAGGATGCTGCCAATATGACCTTCAGCCATGCCAACAACATCGTCAACGTTTTTATCATGCTTAAATGCATTCAACCTGATGGATCATATCGGCCATCGAAAGATCTCCTCAAGGCCACATCTGCGATCCAGTACGCTTTCCGGTCCACACTCCTGTATGAGGCGACCATCCAGGGGAGTGCACCCCAAGCTGATCGTGAATCGTGAGTAAAGAACTAGCAAATGGGCATTAATGGGCAATTCTAATCAGCCTTATAGTATATTTCTGAAATACAAGAAATTTCTGGAGACTGACAGTATGGTTACACCCTTTGGGGCATTCAAATCCCTTCGTCGACAGCTATTGGCTGATGCTGCCACAACTTATGGTCTGGGTTTGCTCCATTGGATCGATGAAGAGCATACGGAGTGCACCTTCAAAGGACACACCTTCAAAATCAAGGGCGTCTCGTCTATGGCCCTAGCAATGCTGGATCGTGCGGAAACTATGCTGGAGGAGAAAGTTTGTTTCAAGATCCCACTACCACAGCTTGGCTGGGTCGAGCTGGACCTATCTTTGCTCATTGATGACAAGGGTAACTCATCTTTGGGCTACTCTGTCTGGAATGACACAAGGAACGTGGCGATACAGGCAATGAAGCTTGCACTCCACGAAGCCTTCATCACCCACCCATCCCTCGACGGTCATTTCTGGTCAAAACAGCTCCCAAATGGATTGCCACAGTGGCATGATCACCGTCGCACAGCCTGGTTAGAGGACGTTGGACAGCTTTCCCTTCATCTTCTTGGCTGTACCCACCTCTGGAGTGGCCAAATGCGGCGGGCTACAGAAATACTCACGATGCGTAATCACAACGTCGAAGCTCGGTTGCGCAACCTTATGGCTCATGGTAAAGACCTCATGTTCCACATTGGCTATAGCAAGACTGCCGCAATCACTGGACGGGACCGCATGGACATTCATGGGCTACCTCCCCGCCTCACACGACTTCTCACCATCTACCAGGCCCTAATCCAACCCCTTGCTGTTGAGTGGGTGGGCGACATTTTTGACAAGGAGGACAACCAAAGTGACCCGCAGGAGCTTGAAATGCAGCCTGGTAGCCCCAGCGACACGGACAGTGACTATGAATATGGCACGGACAATGAGGCGGAATCACCCAATAATATCAACTTACAATCCAGCCTTACCACACAGACCACCAGCATCGCATCATCTTCCCGCAACACTAGGGCTTCTGGCCGTACTACTCGTTCAAACCAAACTGCAGTTACTCCTGTCAAACGATCAACTCTGCAACACGAGCTGACGTTTAGTAATTGTGGCCTTCCATTCTCAAATTACATTTTCACCCGATTCCTCCGACAGTTTGCCAAAGAGTTTATAGGTGTTTCTTGGGGAGTGTCTCCTTGCCGGCACCTCTGGACCGCAATTCAACGTGATATCCTCTGGATTGAATTCGAGAAGGATGACGATATTGAAGAGAAGTTGGAAGATTGGCAAGCAGGTCATACGACGAAGCTGGCTCGTCGTTTTTATGCAGTACGGGATGGCGACTGGAACTTATCAAACTCCGATACCATCAGCAAATACATGGAGATTAGTAGGGTGTTTCATGCATGGCTGAATGGGGAAGCAAGGCCTCGGAAGGAGACGTGAGTGGATGGTAATGCTTGTGTATAATATGGCATACTGACTTTTCTTTGACCTTAGTGTGGGCCGAAAACTGTTGGATCAGGTCAGTTTACTACAAGCAAAGGTGGAGGAACAATCTGAAGTTATCTCGGAACTGAGGTCTGAGGTCCAAGGCTTGACCGATAGTGTCACTGATTTGAAGAGTATGCTCTCTGCGTTTTTGCAAGCTAATAAGAATGCGCTTACGTAGAAAATATCCAAGAATGTAATCTAGCAGGGTGCTTGTCGTGCAATTAATAGTTGTCCCTAATGGATGCCTGAAACGATCGTCCTCCCACCCTGATTGGCGATCTTTTTGTATTATAATTCATATATTCACCTGGGTGGTGGCACCGGCTCACGTTCGGAGAATCAGCCCAGTCTCTATGCCTCGGCCGCTGGTATATACATAGCTGGAAATTGATAGCCTTGGATTCAGGAGAACTGCGCTCATTGCCTGACCCTATCACTAAGCGGGCCCGCACGATATGCCCAGAGCAGCAACTCAATAACAACTCTATCCCAATACAATTTACCCTCGCGCCCATCTTGCCTTTTCACCCTCCCTCATTTCCGAGATGTCCCCATCGAGCAAGGGGACCAACTCCGACTTTCACATTTAAATGCCTGCATTCATTTCATTGGTACACATCCGTGCGGCCTTGGTCGTTTCCACGACCCACTCCGGTCGCATATAATCGTACCTGTGCAAGCTGTCAATCGCACGCCAATCACTGAGAGCGAGATTACAATCCCATGTGACCGAGAAAAAACTCACTTGGAGAATAGACCGGTGATGTGGACGGTCGAGGGTGAGACGGGTGTTTCGTCGTTGTCTCGAAACGGAAATGAGAGGAGTTCGGTGAAGAGATTGAGTGTGAGAAGTCCGCCTTCGTGAGAAGGTATTGAAGTAAATCAGCTTCTTACCGTTTGGAAGCGGTATACTGGGCTCAGTCGGAATGCTACATGCTCGAAAGATAGAAGAGTAAAAGTCGCTGGGGTACAGACGACGATAATATTCAGTTTATATAGATGAACAGACGGGTAAACCAGGCATATAGCCCACATGGTACACTATCGGGTAGCTAAGCGCATACATGTGGAGATAAGCAAGCGAACGGTTAAGCAAGGAAATAACACGTGAAACGGGCGAGTTCAATAGAAGGTTTAGGGAGTATATCGGCGTAACAATCTACAAGGGCAAGCGCATTGAGAGCATTGCATGTATTGAATCTGGGGACTCGGTCGAGCTTGATGATATGCAGTCGTGTCCATTCAAAAATGGGGCCCAAAAGGTCATGCTCCACAGGTAAAGAGGATGGCCAGTAACGGATTGTTAAATCCAACAGCAGGCCGTAACATATATCATTACTATTATAATCCAACTTGGTGTTATACGCAGAAGACTGCTCCCCAGCCTACTTACGGGTCTGAGTCGACATACCACTGGGATAGCGCAGAGTTGGCCAAGATTCTGGAACAAACGAATGGAGAACAGGGCTGACTCGAATTAATTGTCATGCAGACGCGGATTGATCATCCGCACCAAGCACGACCAAGCTGCAAATGTTTGAGGTCGTGGCGGGATGTTCGATGCGGTATTTCATAAAGAGATATGGGGGGTCGTAGGCCTGCCGTGAAATAAGGGGTAAATAGTTAACTAGACAGAACGCACTGCACCGCTTTAACTGCATTTTCATGCCCACTAGATTTCAATTGTTTCGACATTCGGTCCGGACGTCATTGGATTACCAGATTGGGTTACGGGTAGAGACGTGCCAAGTCACGTGCCCCGTCCCGGTTTCCTACGGTAACCAACATGTTGGGAGCCGGAGCAGGCGCAAGGAGGCTATTACGTCGCGGTCTGATTCATCAGATCTGCTGTTTTGGCTGGACTACGCGGTGTGATCACACGTTGTGGGCCTTTCCGCCATACGTGGGGGTCCACAAAAATCGCACGTACTTGCCTTTTCCGGCAGGCGCATCCTTTCTTCCCCCAACAACATGCTCTAATCGATCTAGGCCTGGAACACAGCCCACCGCCGGGTTTTCTCACTCTCTACTACCGTGCCCCTCACTCTTTGTTGTTATCTCTCTTTTTTCTGGACTCGCTATGGTTCTGCTCACAATCATACTCTCTGTTGCCTCAGGCGCGCTGGATACTTGTGCTGGCTCTTACACTCCCACCCGCCTCGCCTTTCCCTCCAATCTTTACGCGTATCCCCAGCTCTTGGTTCGGTAGCCAACCAACTGTCTCTCACGGTAACTCGGACCGCGCTGATACGCAGAAGATCTTGCAACTAGGACGCATCGCAATGCCTCGTCTATTGTCCTCTTAGAGTCCGTCACAACGTCCATCTGGGAGGTGGCTAGAAAACGGGAAACATGTATGTTGTATATTCCTTCGTTACCCACGCTCGCCTTGCTGAGTACAATAGCCGTTTAGTCACTACCCGAGCGTGCTTCCGATGGACTCACCGAGGTCCAGCATATAGAAGTCTGGCTTATCTACACTGCCCGCCCTCTTATCCTCGCTGGCGTCATATGCCACGTTGTTACTCCGTTCGTCTTCGTCGGTATCCTCGGTTATCCCACCATTCGCCAACGCCGCAAGCAAGACCTCTCATGCTCCCGCATTCGCACTCGCTACTCCCGAGCCCGGGACACCGATACCGAAAATGAAACACCCGACCGCGTTCACGCTAAGCTAGACACAAATCCCTCCAAGAGCGTTTGGTGTACCCTCGACAACAGAGCGCCATGATAAGCGAGACACAACCGATCCCGAACGCCTCCGATTCGACACGTCTTCACGTCCTCAAACAAGCCTCGCCGATGCAGGGCGTGAACTCACTCCTCCGCGTATACATCACCATCTCAAACCAACGAGAGTTGATTCTTCGGCTAGCCGATTCGACCACGCGCTGAGGTGCTGCTGTCGAGAACTCTACATAGAACGTTGGCCGAAATGTTCCACCCGCACCGCACTCTTAGGCATCTAGCTGGTCGATGGAGAGCGGTTGGACTGGACCTGGGGGAGTGCCGAGTATCGGAGACGAGGATTTCGGGGAGGACTTGGACGAGTCGCTGCTTTCGGAGGACGGAAAGCACCAGGCGAGCGATTTAATGGATTGAAATCGCGAATTGTTGTACGCACTCGACACTCGACCCATCGATTTCACGTTTGGATCGTTCAAACCCAGTCCTCCGCTGTTTGGAACCATCAAGAGTAAAGACTTTGAGGTCGATTCAGTCCTTGACCAACCCACATCGACCATTACATCCCTCCCTCGCTATCCTCAGTGCCAATCTCTCCAACTAAACGACGAACGCGAAGCGATCGAACCCACCCGACGACTCACGGATGACGCTGACCGATTCGAGCGAAGAGCCACGGGCAACATACCCTCGATTTTGGGACCCACGACCCTCGACCCTCGCTCCGCCAGCACTACCAGTGCGGAAAGTCCACCCTCTCGAGGTCTAGCCGAACCAAACGACACAGTCGAACCCCTTCCTCAGTCCTGCCCATTCGGCCTAGGACGATGCGCGCGGTCCAAGCTATTAGCCCCGCGTCGACGGCTAGCGGCTAGATTTCCCCAGTCCGACCAAGTTGGTGGCGCCGTGGTTGGAGAGGCTGGACTCGCTACGCAAGATTGGGGCGTCTGCCGAGGAGACGAAGAACTCGCCTTGGTGGAGAGTGCGCTCTCGGTTGGCCTCGACCAATAAATACTTCTTCACTCTTAGTTGCTCGGAGTCCTATCGGATATAACGAGCAACGGTCCCCCAACAATTCGCGCTGGAATTTTCGATTTCGCAGGGTACCATGTCTCCCACTGGGCTCAGCAGGGTGTCGAGGCGGACGTACAAATGGACTTTGATCAAAATGCGAACGTCCAGGCACTCAAACAGGCGTAGACGACCCTCTAATCTTGATCACTGCAAGAAAGGTACAGCGTCTCGGGTTCTAACACAACACCCTCGGATTCCTTCACCTGAGCTGCGCAGCCTGACACAGAGACTCAAGCTCCTTGGCCTTCCAAGGTTGGAAGACCCGGGTACGGATGAGGAGCAAGAGAAGGAAGTTAGTCATGAGGTCGAGCGCGAACGGCAGATTGAGCGGCCACCCAAGTCACAACCGGCCACACATATTGTTCACGAAGATGTACGGCGCTTTGCTCAAACCGGTTCTATTTCCCCCAAATCGACTGGAATCGTCTCTCTCTTCCGTCCACTACATTCCTCTGGTCTCCTTCAGCTCGGCACTTGGTCTTTGAAGCTTCGGGCTAGCCTGGATTTTTGCAGAACTCTCGAGGTCTCCACAGCCAGCCAACTGAGCGAGTATATGCGTCCCGTGAACTGGATCCTCTCCGGACGGGATGGCAACTTGGTTGTTCTCAGCCCATACGAGGTCGACCAGCTCCTTCCCGACATCCGAAACAGCGGGTCAGTGCAGCTCCACGTTTTCGCTCCACGGGTCATCCAGTCAATGCTGTCGTTCTCTGACTTGCGCTTTTACTCGACACCATCCCCAGCATTATCATACTCTCGCCCGCCCGATGCGACTGTCCTGCTGCAGCTCGGTTTGTTCTCTAGGCAGCTCTACTTTGACGATTACAGCCAGTACCGTGCGCTGTGCGCGTTCCTAGGAGTCTTTATTGGGACTGAAGCCAATCGTGAGGCAGCAGGTATTCAAGTCCAGAGTGATGGTTTTGTCGCAGCGCCTAGTCGAGAAAAGCTTGCAAATCATCTACCCGAGTACCTTGATTGCGGGTTCTCAAGCAGCCCGGTCAGCGCGTTGAAAGATCTTGTCGGGTATCGGAGGGAAGGGACGGAGTTTTTGCGAACGCACTTGGGCAAGTTGTTGCATGCTCGGCAGCTAACACCAAATGATTTCTAGTTCTGGTGAGTAAATTGCTCGATTCTATATTTGTTTATGCTTATCGTGTGAATAGGGGAGGTCATGGATGGGTATCTGCAATTTTGTATATCTCATCCCGAACACCCAATCTGACCGTGAAATGTCCATGAAATGTACAATAGAAGCCAATATCTTGTTTGGTCTGTTATCTAGATAGTATACATGTTCTTCATCTCCGAAATGCGCGATCTCGTTTGCCCACACTCCAACGCAAAATTTCGCCGGATTTCGATACTCAAATTCGGTTTTGAACCCAAGTCGCTAGTAGGTGCCGCGTTTCGAGCCTTCAATTGTCAAACGACGAAGCAGATTCAATGCATTCCCACCAGTCGCGCCCAGAACGAGGTGTACTTAATTACTACAAAACTCACCGCAGCCACAAATGTAGCTAGCCACTTGATTGTGTGCCTCCACTCAGACAACCTCAAGTCCTACTCAATGTCGCAACGGTCAAAATATTGCCAGTTTAATCTAGTCTAATGGCGGTATAAATCTGGTAATGAAATACAGGTGATGGCAAACATAAATATTGTTGTTGATCACACTGGGATGAGAACCCCCCAATGAACGCTTGCGGCCGGTATCAAAACATGCAGGCAAATAGCACCTTAGTCCAATTCCTCAATACACACTACAGATACACCCGGAGTCGTGTTATAAACCAGCACTTGGAAGTCGTTCACAACCTAAAAATCCAAATCGTAAACCCAGGAACACACATCAAGGGAAAGGCTCACATATTCTTTGCCTGCAAACATGATATCGGCGCCCTTGAGGTAACAGCTGGTCTTGCCAGGGTGCGTTCCACCCCAATAAAACGCCCGAGCAAGGAACAATGGTGATCCGTCGTGTTCGTGCCCTCCCTCGACGAGGGTTCCACCGTTGAATGTCCTCACGTAGAAAGGATAGGTCGCAGTTTCCCATCGTACGGCCGATTCGTCCGCGACGAGGACTTCGTAAAACTCAATCGAGTAGAAGAAACAAGGGGATTGGGTCAGCGATTTGTGTTGTAGGTGTTGTAGAAACTTCATGTAAATAGTAGAATATGCTGGAATGAATGAGTCAATAATCGAGTCAAGTGTATGCGCAGTATATGCGCAGTCAATGGTTCGTATGACTCGATGGGAGTTACAGGGTTTAAATAGGGGTGCTGGCGCACCCTCTCGTACCCATCTTTCACTCTCACACACATTCTTTTGTATCCTTCTTTTATATACGATTTAATATATATTTTGTTTCTACAGGTGTAAGATGTTTCGTACCTCGAGTTCCTTGCCGTCGTACCCAAACATCGCGCCTTTCTTGAAGTGTTGGCCAGCTTTTCCGAAGTCTATCCCCATTTAGTATGGCCAGAATCAATTGGTGGTGGAATAAACGCGACTCACGAACACCTCCGCGATTCAATGTTCGGCGGACGTAAAGCGGACTTCTGTCGATATCTACTCCACACACCAACGCGCCCTTTGGGATTTCGGTTCCGTGCGTGAATACCCACGAAACAGGCCAGCTATAGAAGGTAAAGCTGAGAGCAAGGCAAGTGGTGGGATAGGGACAACGTACCTCGGCCCTTTCTCGTAGTAAAGTCGTGATCACTGTTCTGCATTCTGGATCCACGTCTAGTAATGTTTGTTAGCAAAAATTATGACTGCGTTGACGGCAAGACACACCTGGAATCCAACGTTCAGCACGTCTAGGTGTCTATCTCTCACGACTTGAACCGAATGAACCAAAGCCGCGACCGCTTTTGAGACAGTGTGTGCAACCTAACCCGCAAACACGATTAGCGGCTGGATTAACCAAAAACGAAAGGCGGAATGGGACATACGGTAACCACTTGGCCGACATGCAGTGCGAGAGTCGAGGCGGCAGCCTGAACGTTTCGCAAGAACAGGAATGGGTGCAAATTAGCGTCCGCCATTCATGTTCAGATATCGAGGCGTGAAAAACGCACCGCAGCGAGTATCAACTGTTCCGCCATGCTATAATGTGATGTGCGAGGGGGGGGGGGCAGGAAGGGGTGCAAACTCCTCGCGTGATCAGGGCGAGGATATACCACCAAATCTTGCCAGCCTCGAGGCCAGAGCATGCCTCAAACGTGAAATGATTAGACACCGCCCCGATGTTCACATTCTCAAGGAACTCACCCTCACGTTCGAAGCCGGCAAGGCCAGAGCGCTCATTGGTGCTAGTGGCTCCGGCAAGAGTACGACCATTGCTCTCATCGAGCGTTTCCACCACCCACTCTCTGGCTCGGTTCATCTCGATGGTGTGGACCTCAAGGACCTCAACGTGTGCTGGCTCCGTTCCCAAATCGGTCTCGTCTCACAAGAGCCTATTCTCTTCGCTACCAGCTATCGCTTATCCAGCAAGTGCTTACTAGCTATTAACAATATCATAGAGATTGCCGAGCAAGGTAATGAAGGTACATTTGTTTCCGGATACGTCAAAAGCCTGGTACATGTAGCATATAGACAAGGAAAAAGAGGACTCGATATTTCAAACCTAGATTGAAGGCTTATACATCCAGTAGATTAGTCGAAGTGCGGAAATCTGGGATTTTAACCTGATCCAGACGAGGAGGCTCAAGTGGGGAGGGTAAACCAAAATGTTCAAAGATGTTCCGTTTCACAAAGTAAATGAAACACATACGCTCCTTACCTTGCCATGGCTCAACTTCATGCGTGAATAATTTTCCATCAAATGCGCAAAAGTCGCCTGGTGCCCATTCCGCATGGACATTAACATCTGGGAGCACTAGAGTGCTTCCAGCAAAGTCCCCGGTCAAGAGCAGGCAGTCTAAGCCATGGACCACTCCTCCGCAGTCACGGTGCCTATGGGTTGCACGATTATAACCCAGAGCCAGGTGAGGATAAATGGATTCCCACTTCTCCACTACCTCCTGGGGAGGTGGAGGTCGAACAGCGTCTAGGATATGTTGCTTGCAGCGTGTGACCGACTCATAGAAGGTTGGGAACCACCAGTCAACGACGTGGTTGATACGTTTGTCAAGTGGGGATTTCCACCCAAATACATGCGTTTTTGCCGCCATGACTTGATCGTTGTTTGACCCAGCCTGGAGATCGGCGGAAGGTTGCAAGGGCAATCTCTGGGACATTATGGGTAATTTAGAGATAATAAATATGGTTAAATGTTTTGGACTTACCCGGTGCTGGCCACGCTGAAACCATCCCAAAGAGAGATGCCAGCTACCTCCTCTGAGCTCCACCAAGGCTGCTGGCAACTCATCATCAGAATCTCGTTCAGGCTCCTCGTCTGGGGTTTTGAAGGGAGGTTCCGGGATTGGTTGTATCTTCTCAACTACCACCTCTACACCATGGTTCTCCATTGTTTCTTCTCTATCTGCTGTGATATTCGCTGCTCGTTTTGCCTCAAGTCGAGCGGACCGCCTTGGTCCCACCTGGGCAGTAAATCAGAAAATAATGGGTAATAATACTAACAGAAAATACCAGAGTAGGGGCCGATTGAACACGATGGATCTGTTGAGGGGGCACAAGGGTAGCGGAAGGAGCATGGGAACTTGGGCCAGCTCGGGAGTCCCCACCACGTCTTTTATCATCCCATTTCAGACTTTGTTCATCCATAAGGGCATGCATGTTTTGTACGAGCCCACTCTAGATATCCCAAATATGAGTACAATTTATAGCCTAATGCCAAACTCACCTGTGTAGCTTTCTTGGCAAACCCAGGAAGATAAAGCATTACAATGTGGGTGGGATCATCCTCGTCCACCACAACAGCTGGGCCATCCTCATGACTCAGGTAGGTTGGAACCTGAGCCATTTCCTTCCATTGGGTGGCTTTAGCTAGAGGGATTTTACCAGCTTTTCTCGCCTCTGTGAAGACCTTGAGTTGAAAGCCAGTAAGCACCTCTATTTTAATTATTCATTAATGTAGCCTGTATTTTACACGCTTTATCGGTAGCTTACTTTTATTAGCAAATGCAGCCCGGCATAAATTTTCGTCCCCTTTTGCAAATTGTACATCCCGCCTATGTTCATGGCCCATATCTGAGCGACGTTTGCGAGGTGGAGGCTCTGAGGTTTGGTTACCAGGGGAAGGCCTTACGCACATACAACACGGACATACCAGAAGAGCTTCGTCGACGTTTATCTTGTTTTTGATCATCCAGAGTTACTTTGGAAAGGGCCTCCCGCCGCTCAGTATCCTAGTCCACAGGGTGAGTCTGGATCTATTGATGGCTTCAAGTAATTACCTTTGAGAGCCTTTTTCCAGTTGGTGTACGCAAGCCAAACCGGTCACAGAGGTACCGGAGTCTCTTGCTATTCATATTACTGATCGTCTTTAGCTCATAACGAGGTTTGGCACTCATGGTTGGTTGTGGCTTCGAGTAGAGATGGGGTCCTGCACTGCCTTGGTGATCCTCACCAGTTCGGCATCACTGCAAACTGGCCCCCCCGTAAACCACGGACCAAACCGATGCAAACCAGGATGGTAAGCGCCGCGCAGACCGAGCTTCAATTCCGCAGGTGCCTGAGGGTAAGCACTTAAACCCAGGCACGACCAACTTGCGGTGCGATTCACTTCGACAGGAGTTCAATGACACATTTGTGGATATGGCGGGTCTGCGCGCGGCTCGCGTTTGTGGCTCTCACAAAGCCCGAGCGCTTAGTGATATTAGCTAATATGAGTCTTTTCAAGACGACTTGGAGGGAGTCATTTATGCATCGCCTTGCCCTCTTCCCCCTCCTCCTTCATCCCCGTCTAGTTTGCACCATAGCTACCAATGCGGAATCAATTAAATCGAGTATTGCTGCTCTCAATGGACACATCCACGGCTTGGGTGCCCAAAATGAGGAAAAGGAGATTATTGCGACCGAGGGCCGTCCGAGAACACATATTCTCGACTCTTACTCGTGTATTCAAAATGCACGACGGTGTAACTATCGACACTCCTGTTTTCGAGCTAAAGGAGATCTTGACCGGTAACTATGGTGAGGACAGCAAACTGACCTACGATTTGCCTGACCAGGGTGGCGCGTTGCCTGGTAGGATAGCTGGGAGCTTACCGGTTAACCGGACAGCCGTCGCCGTGGACAACCGGCCTTTCGATTTCGCACAAAGGCATCATTTCAACCAGTCAATCGGTTGAATAAACCCGTCCACTTCGGAGTCCGTGGAAAACTTTGAGCGGGGTAACAATTTTTTGACGTAGTTGTTCAACTGTCAATGTATTTCATTGGAACCTCGTGGAACCGGCCGATAGCTGCAAGGAAAATGAACGCAAGGCATATCCAACTGCATGTTAACACCAACTCTTTGGCGTGCTTCAACTTTTTACTCGAGGGCCGAGATAAAATTAATTAGGAATGTTCAAAGTACTTTGGTATACGTATTCGAAAACATTGAAGCGCCGAGATGTAAGGATCTGGCAGTGCTAGAGCCTTTCCGGTGTATGTGTTACACTACATGCCCTTTGGCAAGGTTCCATAGATTTTTGCACTGACTGGTTCGTAACCTACCAACATCGTGAGATTAATGAGGGGCGCAATTGGATCCCAGGAGCCTGGTTCTCCAGAGTACAATCCCGAGTGCTTTCCGCAATATGCAAATGCATGATATGGGCCTGACACCTTGGAGGACTTCCTGAATCGAGAGAAGTACATTGTGTGCGCATGTTCAGTCAAGAATGTACGACCCTACATATCCGGGGTGCAGGGGCGGGCAAATGTTCGCTTTAGCACACCCGGCGACAACCCGGCGAATAACTATTTTCTGATTTGCGGAAAACTCCTGTGGGACTATCGAGGGGGTTTTAAAATGTGAGATGTTATACAGTAAGAGTATCAATCGCAATACTTCTCTATGATCTTCGCCAAGCCCGGCGTTGTTGTTTGCGCGGTTTGTTTGGTTCTCGAGAACATCCTTGTCAACATGTACAAACCGGCCTCCACCTCATCTCAACAACCACCACGCAGGATGACCAACTTTGCACGACTGCGCGGACCGAACCACGATATGACCCTCCGATATATTAAAATTTCTCCATACATGCAGTACCGGAATTTTGCTGCGCCTCGGCGGCGCGCGGGTCGCGCGGGACACTCATTGAATTGGTAACTGGGCAAGTCGACCTTTAAGTGCTGGGCTCGGAAAGCAAGCAGTATCTTCACCCACTGTTCTTGCTGCCTTGAACCACTTTGACTTGTATCTGAGGGCTTGGAACGCTATGATTCTTGTCGACAGCGAGAAACCAAGCTCGTCTCGACCATCTCGGCAAACTTCCATTGATGACGCCAATACTGCTCGGTCAAGTGCGGCTGAGGCGCATGGATACTATACGAGTTCTCTCAGTCTTGACTCTTCTCCTTTTGCTGGGAATACGTCCTCTCATGATGCAACTCTCCCTGAATATTCCCCTCGCGCGCGTGCTCCAGCGAATGACAACCGTCGAGCGGCGATGTATGATAATACCGGACGGGGTGGACCGTCCGTGGAAGAAGTCGGACCTAGCTTTTCTTGTGGGTGAACCGACATGCCTATTTGGCGCTAGCTAAACTCCTCTCGGCGCAGCAAACAGACCGGGCACGAGTTCACATTCCCAACCCCCGAGATACAGCCAGTTATCCGCAAACGACGTCGAGGCGCAGTTTGGGAGCGATGGCCGCCTGCAGCTCTCATTCGATGGACGTTTCTTGAAGAAACTCCCAGATACATACGGAGAAGTTGTGGAAGAGGTTAGAATCGACGAGGCTGGGTTTTTGGATGCTCCGAGGAGGAACGTGAACATTATGATCGTCGGGAGTCGAGGTGAGTTATTGTTCATCCGCCAGGCGTGGGAGATGCCGACATGTTGTTTCGACAGGGGATCTTCAGCCTTACCTTGCCCTTGGCCAGAAACTTCAGCAGCACGGCCGTGTTGTTCGCCTTGCCACACATGAGACGTTCCGCCAGATGGTCAAGGACGCTGGTTTACGATTTTCAACCTCGGAGGGGATCCCCACGAGTTGATGAGTTACATGGTTCGCAATCCCGGGCTCATTCCAGGCTTTGAGAGTCTTAAAAACGGGGATATTGGGAAAAAGCAGAAGATGGTTGCCGAGGTATGTATTCATACGCAAAGTAGGACACTGGCTAACCGGGCGAGCCGTTTAGATATTAGAACGATGCTACCCGTCATGTGTTGAAGCGGATGACAAATGGGGTGGCAGGGCAGCATTTGCGGCGGATGCGATCATCTCGAATCCGCCTACGTTTGCGCATATCCATTGCGCAGAGGCGCTTGGCGTCCCGCTGTTGTTGTCCTTTACGATGCCGCGGTGTGCAACCGCCTCGTTCCCCCACCCGCTAGTCAACATCAAGCAGAACAATGGAACGGAACCTAAGATGGCTAATTATTATTCGTATGGACTTGTGGATCTCATGACCTGGCAAGGGTAGGAGTTAAAGATTTATTGTATTTTATTTGGTTAATGACTTGACAAATAGACTCGGCCACACTATCAACAAGTTCCGAATGAAACACCTAAACCTTCCATACCTCAGCACGCAGTCAGCTGTGGGTATGCTCGAGCACTGCGGGATCCCTTGGACGTATTGTCTCTCTCCAACGTTGGTGCCCAAGCCGAGTGACTGGATGTCTCATATTGGTACTTTTTTTTCCAAATTTTTGTGAGTTGGCAACTGATGAGCCCACAGATGTTGTCGGGTTTTACTTTTTGGATTTTGCGAGAGGATATACCCCACCAAAATAATTGCAAGAATTCTTGGACGCCGGCGGCCCTCCTATCTATATTGGGTGAGTTACATTGCCTCCTGCTTCGGACGTCCGTAACTGACTTGAACGTAGTTTTGGGTCCATCGTTCTAGATGACCCGCAACAAATAACTAGTAATAGTGGTTCTTCTCCTAACTTTCTTCACGGTTCTTACGCAGGTTTTCCCTCTACAGGATCCATTTTGGCCGCTATCGCCCAATCCGGTGTTCGCGCCGTCGTCTCTCCTGGATGGGGTGGGCTTGATGAAAATATGATTAGAGCTGCGGGACCAAATGTCTTTGCGCTTGGGAATGTCCCCCACAATTGGTTATTTCAGCGTGTGAGTGCTGTATGCCACCATGGCGGTACCGGTAAGTCCGTTGAAGGGTGGAACAGGACGAGGTGGCTAATTATATAAGCAGGCACAACAGCCATTGGATTGAGGTGCGGAAAACCTACGATCATCGTCCCGTTCTTCGGAGATCAACCATGGTGGGCCGCCCAAATCGCACGTCGCTGTGCCGGCCCGCCCCCGATTCATCCCAAGCAACTTACAACCGAGGCGCTCACCGTGGCTATTCGGATCGCACTTTCGCCGGAGACACAAAGGGCAGCGATGAGGGTTGGAGAGACGATCAGGCAGGAGGTGAGTTGTACTTTGGTTGAGTAGAGTGGATTGAGCTGACTGGCGTTGGGATTGTAGGATGGGGCGGCGAAGGGGGTCAAGTCGTTCCACCGGCATTTACCTTTGCTTACCATGCAGTGGGTACCTATTTCGGTTACTGTCGTCAACCCAGCTTACCCATTCTTCTCTGAAAGATGTGACCTCGACCCGAAACGGGTGGCAGTTTGGTACTCGCCTAGCCTCAAGCTGCGTTTAAGCGCGTTTGCGGCGCAGGTTTTGGCCGAATGTGGAGATATCGATATCAACAAACTCGAGTTGCATCGTACGTCTCGTTCTTAATTACATTCTAACACAATTCAAACATTTATGCTTCCTCTAGGATCTTGCGAATACGATACGCATATAGCAGCGTTAGATCTACTACGGGCACGATTGGTCCCGCGATAAAGATTGCTAACGACTTTGGACGCGGTATCGCTAAACGGCACACTTCGAGACCTGATAAAGGGGTGTTGAAGATACTAGAAGCTGGGGTGCTAGGCAAGTTGATTCTGTTGAGAAACTGCCTCTTTGAGCTAATGCTCTTATTTCCATAGGCGGCCAAAGTCTTTTCCAGAGTGCGACGGAAGGAGTTCACAACGCACCTAAACTTTACGGAGGTGGCGTTCAAGAGCTTGGAAAGGTGAATGGGGTGGGGTCTGGGTTGGTCGAGGGCGGCAAGGTATGTTCTGTGCCCATATGGTTTCGACGGTTAATTCATGTCTATTAGGGGCTGGCGTATGGGCTGTATGATGGATTTACGGACATGGTCAGGCAGCCCGCCAAGGGGTTCGTAGAGAATGTGAGTTTTGGAATGCAGAAGCTTGCGCTTTCACTAACGGTTAGGTTGTAGGGGGTCGTTGGTGCTGTTGCGGGTGTGGCTATCGGATGTAAGTGGCGCCGCTGCATTTTTTGAGACAATTCTGTTGGCTAAAGATATTCGACTAGCTTCTAACTGCATCATGAAGCCTATCGCCGGACTTATGGCGGCATTCTCGCTTCCCATGGAAGGTGCAGTCAAGGATGCTCGGACTCTGTTCCGGAAGCAGATCAGGAAGGAGAGATGTGCGACAAGATACGCAGAAGGGGTTGTCGCATCGAAACAGGCTACTCAAGAGGAATGAGACATAGTAATCAAGGCTTTCAGCGAGTATACGGCCAAGAGTTGGATTGTGGGCAAGAAGGGAATGGGAAAGTTAGTAAAGGAGAAGGTTTCTTCGTGGTGAGAGGGACTCCTGGGAGCTTTTGCGTTGTTATTTTTGCGCTGAATTCCTGTCTCCTAAACTGTTGTAAGGCGAATGCTATATATAGCTGGAATTTATCTATCCGGCTCGTGCCGATGACCTTGGCGCTCCACAGCCTCAGGCCGTAACCGGCCCTGATCCCCGCAGCATTAGTCTTGCCAAATTTGTACTGAATCCTGCTCGGGCTTGCCTCGGGGAAGCTGATCTGAGGCAATGCGGTGCTGCCACGTGTGATGGTTAAACTGCGGCACCTGGTGGCGGTCTGCTTGCTGATATATAGTCTCTTTGGACCAAGCGACTCTCACTACCGACCACCATGATCATTCCACCCGACGACAAGAAACCAAACATTGAGATGCAGTCGGGCGACAGCGTGCGAGGTAGTCCGACCAAAACTCGGCCTACACAGGAGCTAAGAGAGGACTTGGATCTAGAGGGAGAGAGCCAGTTTTCTAGCCTTAACCCTTATCGTTCTGGGCCAGCCGAGGAATCTGCTCCCCCTCGATATGAAGATGTCACGCCGAGCCTTTCCTCGGCGGGTCCATCCTCGAGAAACGAAAAATCAGATATGCAGAGGTTGTCTATTCAGTCCCAGTCGTCCGGCATTCGTACGTCTTATCGTCCATCTATGATATTGTCACACATTCTGACACTGTTATATGGTAAGCTCGGCAGACCTTGCGACTAAGGATCCTATGAGCCTAGCCGCACTAGAGGCTTCACCCGCTTTTCAACCCGACGGCCGCTTTCAGGTCTCAATTGACGCCCAACCTTCCAGCCTCCCAAAGAGTTATCGTCTCCCAGTCGACGAGCCCGCAATTGATTTTACCGGATTCAAAGATGCTCTACCTATGAACGTAAATATCATGATCGTAGGAAGCAGAGGTGAGCGTTATCCTACTATGACGAAACTAGGGTTGAATCTCGCATCTAGGTGATGTCCAACCGTACCTCGCCCTTGGACAACGGCTTCGCGAGCACGGCCATACCGTTCGACTCATGACGCACGAAACGTTCCGTCAATCCGTCAAAGATGCCGGTCTACGATTCTTTAACATCGGTGGAGACCCGCACGAGCTAATGAGTTATATGGTCCGGAACCCAGGTCTGATGCCAGGCTTTGAGAGTTTGACCAATGGAGATATTACGAGAAAATAAATGATGGTGGCCGAGGTGAGTCCTGGACAGGTTGGCTTATTGGTGGATGATTGAGGTTTGGAAAGATGCTCGAACGGTGCTGGCGATCGTGTTACGAACCGGATGAAGTGTCGGAGGGAGGACGTAGTTTCACGGCTGATGCGATTATATCGAATCCACCGACGTTTGCCCATATCCACTGCGCTGAGGCGTTGGGCATTCCCCTCTTGATGGCGTTTAGTAGGTGTCAATGGGCGGCTGCTCAAGTCGCATCAAACTTACCTTCGCAATACAGCTATGCCATGGACTCCGACAACCGCGTTCCCTCACCCACTCGTCAATATTAAAGAGTCCTCTGCCGAACCAAAGATGACGAATTACTTGACGTACGGGCTCGTGGATATGATGACTTGGCAAGGGTAAATTACTTTCATTGCCACTTCCTAGAATAATTAACATGTATTTCCTATTCCAGTCTTGGACACACAATCAACAAATTCCGGCGCAAGCGACTCGCTCTACCGGCTCTTTCCGTTGTGTCCGGATCTGGGCTTTTGGAACGGTGCAACGTCCCGTGGTCATTTTGTCTTTCACCTGCGTTGGTTCCGAAACCTGAGGATTGAATGAATAATATCGGTTGGTAGTTTGCTTTCTCCGAGAATTCGGCCGACTGAAATGGGATTGTAGATGTGGTCGGATTCTATTTTTTGGACCTTGCGAAGGATTATGCCCCTCCACCTGAATTGGAGGCGTTTCTGAGTAAGGGAGAACCGCCTATATACATTGGGTACGTAAATCGCATTTTGTACTATTTCCGCACATTAAAAAGTGGTCGTAGTTTTGGGTCTATCGTTGTGAAAGACCGAGAGGAAATTACAAGTAAGCTCCCTCCCGAATTCACTTCCACTCTCCTAATCACCCCATATAGGAACTGTCCTCTCGGCAGTCGCTCAGTCCAGTCTCCGCGCCGTAATCTCAGCTGGCTGGGGTAGCCTCGACGCCGATATCATGCGTGATCCGGATTCTCTAGCCCGAGCGGGTAATCCGGATATATTAGTCCTGGGGAACGTACCGCACGATTGGTTGTTCGAGAGGGTTTGTGCGGTGTGCCATCATAGGGGAGCTGGTAGGCTGGTTCGTTGTGAACTCGTAAGGCACAGAGTGACTGAGCGGTGATTGGACCGCAGGGACGACAGCGATTGGGTCGGGGTGCGGGAAACCGACCATTGTGATCCTGTTCTTTGGGGACCAGGTGGGTGGTATATGAGGCCAAAACGTTCAAGGTGGCTAATTGATTATAATCATACATTCCAGCCATGGTGGGGAGCTCAAGTCCACGCGCCTGGCGCTGGACCTGTTCCACTAGTTCCAAAACCGCTTCTTCCTTCGACCTTGGCCGAGGCGTTCCGATATACACAGTGCGAAGATGTGAAGCAGGCTGCTGAGAGGGTTGGGATGATGGTTAGGAGCGAGGTAGGTTTCGGCTATCTTTAATAATCAAGTTCGTATCTGATTTTGGCCTAGGACGGAGTGGGGAATGGAGTGGATTCGTTCCATCGGCATTTGCCATTGCTGAATATGCGGTGAGTATCTGATCGCTACAGAGGTTATTTAAAGCATCTATGCGCAGCTTTGATCCTGGAATCACATATTTTGTCATTTAACAGTTGGTCTAGGTGAGATACCAATATTGCCTTGCTCCTCAGGTGCGACCTCGATTCAAACCGCGTCGCAACATGGTACTCTCGCACACACAATCTCCGACTCAGCGCGTTTGCAGCTCAAGTTCTGGCTGAGAATGGTATTATTGACATCAACAAGCTGGAGCTGCATCGTAAGTCCTAGGCTCTGTCGCGTTTCAACGAATCGAGGTCTTGATATACTACTTGTAGGCCCACGCGATATTCGACTCAGACCTCATTCAACGACCCTGTGTCGGGAACGGTCGCTCCACTTTTAGGCATTGTGGGAGACCTGGGTGCGGGCGTAGGACATTTGCTCACTACGCGTCCAGAAAAGGGTGTTGTCAAGCTCGTGAGAGCTGTACCGGATGGTGCGCGTATGCCTAGCTCGTGGTTACACTCTACTCACCTGGCCGTTTGGTAGGCATCCGGGGTTCGCTGGAAGGGTTGCATCAAGGCTTGAAGAACTCACCAAAAATGTTTGGCGGTACTGTACGAGAGTCGGGCAAGATCTCGGGTTTTAGGAGTGGGATGAGAGAGGGAGGAAAGGTTGGTACGGTGGGGAATGTCGATAGCTAGACACTGATCTCTTTCGTAGGAATTTGTCCAAGGTTTTCGCGACGGCTTTACCGATCTTGTCCGAGAACCGATCAACGGGTTCAAGCAGGCGGTAAATTACTATCTAATTCAGCTAAACAAATTGCGTTTATTAACACATTAACAGGGTGTCATAGGCGCGGTGGGCGGAATCGTTACTGGCGGTAAGCTATCACAACCTTTTAGGATCAAACCCAAGGACTTACAATGTTCCTAGCCATGAGCGCAGTATTGAAGCCATCCGCGGGCATAGTGGCACTGTTTTCCGATCCTGTCGAGGGAGCTGTGGTAGCTACTCGCAACTTGCTGGTCAAACCTGCCAAAGAGTGCCATGCAACCCGATACGCGGAGGGTCTGGCAGCATTCAAGGCTAGTGGTGAGGATGAACGACAATGGATACTGAAGGCGTTTGAGGCGCGCAAGGGCAAATGGAAGGGAAAGAACAAGGCTATCACTCAGGGTGAGTGACTGCGGACTTATTCAATTAATTTATGGGTCCTGAGTTGGGAGCACAGCCACATGTAGTGATCAGTTCTCGACGTCCACAGTCTGCAGCTGCCTGATTTTTTTTCTTGTCATTGCGCTACTAGTGGGATGCTAAAATCCTGGGAAATGGTCCCCGGCAATATATAGTATTTCTTTGTACTTGAAATCGCTGGATATATCTGCGTGCTTTACTGCGCTATAAGCACTCCTGTGGGCTCATACTAAGTATCTCGGAAGACAGTATTCTCGGCTGGCACTGGGCTGGGGCAGCGGCGGACTCCACATGCATATTCCAGCCACAGTTGACCATCGTTCCTCGGGCAGGTGCTTGACCTGTAAACGGCGGTGAGTTTAAACATCCAAGGTCTACCAAACAGTGCTTAAAAGATCTCCATTGTGTGCAGCAGGAAAAAGTGCGGCGAGGAAAAACCCGTCTGTAGGAGATGTCTCAATGGCAATTTCCAGTGTCTGGGTTACCAGGATCAGGCGCCGTCGTTGCCGAGACGTCATCGTCGGCAAAAACCCAAATGCTAGTTAGCACGTGATTTGCTATGGAAAGTGGGGGATACCTCAGTAGCACATGTATGGTGCTATAGTAGCACCATACGTGTGCTACTCCACGCTCCCGAGAAAGTGTTCTCCCAAGCGCTAGGTAGAGGCTGAATAATGTATCGGGTTCCACCTCTGGAATGCTGGTTTCACAAATAGAAACCAAATCGGCATGCGGCCGACAAGGTTCCGCGTTGCAGACTGTCTGTATGGGTAACAAAAGTTGCGGATTCAATATACAATACAACTTTCACGAATGTAGTCCAGGTATGATAAAAGCGGACGGAAAAAAACGCTTATCGGAGGCCAATCAGCCTCTAAGCGCACGTGCGGCGGCGCGAGGGAATCGAAACGATAGATAGGTTGCCCCCAAACGGCGCGAGCGGCTGCTGATTCATCTACTGATTCGACTTCCAACCTTCATTGTCGAGGTTACTCAAGCGCGCGCGAGGATAGAGGTGTAATGTGGCAAGTGCTGGGCGGGAGGGCTTCAGGCCACTCGATCTGGAACGAAGACAGGTAATTAGTTAACCTACGGGATATCATGGGACATGGGAAATGGTACACACCTAGAGATTTAAGAATAAAGGGGAGGCGACTCCAGTACAGCGTGAGTGTTGATCGGAGGCGGTATGCTTTGTGGCCGTTCTCTGAAGCAGGCCTTTGTTAGTACGGAATGCAACAGATGTGATGAGGGTGAGCTTACATGCATGTGACCAGCGTGGCTATGGAGGCAGGGGTGGCCGATCAGCGAGTGTAAGCACATAAGTAGCACCGAAGGTGCTGGCTGATTGCGCCGGTGCTGGATGATGAGGTACGTATGATAAGAGTGGAAGGGCCGGTGGCGAAACAGTCGGTCAGGAGTTGAGCACGAAATGTTTGCCGAGCATATGGGATTTCGGGGCGATGTGGCAGGCGAGGACAACGTCAGCAACGGGCACGACTACCGCGGGACGCTGGTAGTATGGGGTCAACTCGACGTGGGGAGTGATGTTTGTGGAAAGGGAAGACGCCGGCGTCGATCGGGGGGAAAGCCGGAGACAGACCGGTCAGCCGGGGTTGCTGTCACCGTGGCGAACGCAGCGACGCTTGCAGCCGTGACAATCGGCGCACGGCCCGCGCATACGAGTGCATCAGCAAAAACCATATATTGCTATCAGTGCTATGGTAGCAATTTTTTCACACTATAGGACTGGTAGCCAGTGGTAGACACCCCCTCAACTTTTGGGGGCTACCAGGAACACATATAT
>WSTG01000020.1:12029-51786 GCA_019616325.1 Ceratobasidium sp. 394 | reverse complement strand
ACGTACCACTCCACTGGCTTGCTCCCATTCCTCTGAGCGGTCCTCTCACTATAAAACCGCTGAATTGAGTAGAGCTACTAGCTAACTCACCTGCCGGGACTTGAAAGAACTACCAGACGGCTACGATCGGGGCCTCGCTGTGTCCAACAAACTTGAAACTGCCGAATTTAAACTCGATGCGATCGCCAACAAGCTTCATTGGGAGCACGCCGGAGCCCTCGCCACGGCGGAGAAAAAGGGCAAAGACACTTCGACTGTCAAACCCATCGTGCCCGAAAACCTCGAGGCCTCACCCCATCTCGCCGACAAGCTCGTCCCGCGCGCCCAACGCCCGACCCAAGGTAAGTCCCGTTCAATCTCACTTGATCGATGCTCACCCGAGCAGCCCAAGGACCCCCAAGGCCAATAGTGGGTCCTCTCACTTTACTCCTGTTTTCTAAGCTAACTGTTTGCAGACACCCCGTGCCGCGATTATCCCGGCTGCGCCTATGGCGACCGTTGCGACTTTAAACACATCGATTTAAACCCCTCCAACTCTCCTGATCAATTTGGGTCTTCCTTTTCCAACTCGTCGGCTCTCCCTCCATCTGTCAGCGCCCGCGCCAGTCCCACCGTCGTTGCTCGCGGCCCCAGCGCACTGGCCGCCGCCGAACCTGTCACTGCTCCGTCTTTCACGCTCGGCGAGCGTCTGGGATTGCTGGGTGATCTGCCTGGATCAAGCGTCGTCGGCGAGCGTACATCCTGCAGGCAGGAGCTCGTGCGCACCGCCAGCTTTGGCGAGCTCCCTTGTCGCGAAATCGGTCTTCTCGGTGGAATGGGCGAGGAGCGCCGCGGGAGCCTTTTGAGCGAAGCCCGGGCAGCGATTTCCCGGAATCCCTCGTACAGCGGACTCGACAACACAAGCGCGGCGCCATCTCTTCTCATGCGCTCGTCCTCGCTCAATACTACGACCAAACGCCCAAGCTCAGCGTTTGGCTCGCTCCTCGGCCTCGACCCGGCATCTTCGCTTTTGGGAATTGGCTTTGGCGCGTTTGATCATGCACACGCGAGCCAGCCCCACACACGGACCCACACTCCCATTCCACGTGCGCCTAGCCCGAGCCCGACCCACATCGGTATTCCCTCGCGTCACGCCATTGCGCCACACTCTGCCACGGTCCTCGCTCCGATTGCCGGTCTTGGACCTAGCGCGCTCGGGACGAGGT
Source organism: Ceratobasidium sp. 394 (assembly GCA_019616325.1). Classification (NCBI taxonomy): domain Eukaryota; kingdom Fungi; phylum Basidiomycota; class Agaricomycetes; order Cantharellales; family Ceratobasidiaceae; genus Ceratobasidium; species Ceratobasidium sp. 394. The sequence goes on along the minus strand of WSTG01000020.1, from coordinate 50,581 downwards.
GTGGGTCGGCTGTTGCCGTAGGCACAAACGGCGTTGGAGGGACCGGCAGTGGTGCCGATACCCCATTGCATCCGCTTGTTCACACACTCCCGCCGCCTGGGAATGAGTATTCGGGTACTGGGTGGCGCGTCGCCTCTCCCCTCCCGCCCCATATCGCGAGCGAATTGGCCCCGCCCGGCAGCATCCCCGGCTCACCGCTTGCACTCGCGCCCGGCAGTCCTCTTGCTAATCCATTTACCAACGACGGGTTCTTTAGCGCCGCCGTCGCGAATAGTGCGTCCGAGGAGCACCAAGAGTCCAAGTTGGGTGGCCGCCGCCTTTGGAATGGGTTTAGGTCTGACAGGTGCCGGGATGCATTTCGAGTCGGATGGACAAGACCTGCTGCCCACCATGAGCTACGAGGACTTTGTGGATGGGTTCGTGACCGACGCCGAGAGTAGGGCGGACCCCGAGGAAAGGGAGAGGCCGAGAGGATACGAGAGTGAGTATGGCTGATTTTGTATCAAACTCGGAAGCTTAGCCATCCATTAGCTCTTCCTTGCAAGTTTTTCAACCCACTTCTCGGGCACAATTGCCCTGCCGGTGACGCGTGCAATTTGTAAGCCAAAATCGTGTTCATTCTATACGGGTTACTAATTCCAAATGCAGGATTCATGACAAGCTATTCTCCAACAAATTCAACCCGCCCCCCTCACAACAAACGGCAACTCGGGCGCATCGTCGACACGCACGCGTCGTGACTCCACCAGCAACCCAGGTCACCCTCTTTTCCGCAGTATGTCGCCTATATCTACCTATATTATTTATTTACGGACCATTTGCAACTCGCGAGTGTAAGTATTGGGCCACCGGGCGATGCAACCAGGGCGATGAATGCCCGTTCAAGCACATGTACGACGATGATATGGAGCACCAGTTTGACCCTGCGGGGTCTGGTGAGGGTGGCCGTGATAACCCGTACTGGCGCAGTAAGTTTCCCCTCCCTACCTCTCTGATTCCCGCCGCCCTCGCCTGCGTATGATTGTTGTCGAATCTCACGCTCATCAAGATTCTCGCCGGACAGCACGCCCCTGCGAATGGTTCCAACAAGGCCAAATGCCTCCGCGGTGACAATTGCAACTACCTTCACACCCTCGAGACTATGCCGGTCGTATGCAAGTTCTACCCGGCGCCAGGATGCAGGAACGGTGCCGAGTGACCGTTTGTGCACACCGACATCGTGGGAGGTTTGCGGGCCGAGGGCGAGGAAGGCGTTGGAAAAGAAGTCAACGAGATGCACGTGAACGGAAACGGCGTTGGCGTAAACGAGAACGGTATACACCCCGAGGACGAAGATGGCGAAGATGACGTGATTTTCAAGCCGATGAGGTCTGCTGGGAGCTCGTAGAGTCTCGGTGGACCTAGCATGGTATGTAATATCATCCGTTTACTCTGATTCGCCCTAACGTTTCCACAGCTCCTCTCCGGCCTAGCCCTAAGCAGCCAGTCCCACGCGACGCACGTGGGCGCAAACTAGACCCCCATACAAACTCCTTTATACCCCGCGTCAAAACACTTGCGCTCTACCCAATAGACTTGACCAACACGTCAACCTCAACCCACCGAGTGTCGAGTATTTGCTCTTTCTCATCTAGGTTCCCATCTGTTATCTAGCTTAAACACCATTGCCGTTATCCTGCTTTCTTCTCCCCTGTCGTGCTCCCCCGCGCGCTTCATCGAGTTTGAACCCCGCTAGTCCCGTTTTGTGCTATCGTGCTACCATACAAATTGGTTGCACTTATTCTGTAGTACCGAATGTTATTAAAATACCATGAATTTTTGATTGGTGAAATCGTCGTGAAACATTCTTGTTCGGTTACGGCTATCTTGAGAGCGAACCACGCAACTCGCACCGGACAACTCATTTCGAGAGAGAGTATTTGAATTAGACATTAAGGTATCTAAGCGCCGAGGAAATTACTCCGGGCGTGTGACAAGCAGTCAATTTTCTTATGTAGCCAGAGGAACGAACGAGAAATAAATAAAACAAAAACCAGGGATGCATAGAGCGTAGAGTTTAACGTACATGTGCAATGGACTTAAGTCGAAATCCAATGAGCCTGAGGACTAGTTCGCAGAGGAAGATCGGAATCTCGCGGAGGAATCTTATCTTGCACGTGATCTTGTGACTTCTGATCTTCGTCACTTGTCCGTCCACCCATTCTGTACTTGTTTACCGTAAGGTAATATTGTGTGAGTTGCGGTATGTTACAGCTTTGCCCTAAAACCCTCCTTTCCACCTCCTAATTTCGCTTTCTTGATTTTCTCGAAGATCGTATTGGGGTACTGACGGTGGCCATGATATTTGTTTGCGGCATACACCGCTGCCCCGCCGGTAAGCCCCTTTGTGTATCCATCACACCACCTCCGCGAGCGAGTACAAAATCTAACCAACATGCCCTGGTAAGTTATCCAATGAGATTGGTTCGGTGTTACTTACTTGCGTATGTCATTCAACAACACACCATCCAGCGCCGCTTCGACATTCCGTTCCAGCTGCTTCTCTCCCGTCGACTCCGGAAACTCACGATACAGCCATTTTGCCTTCGCCCAGCACTGCTCGATGGAGTTGAGCTCGGGATGGAACTTTGGCAATAGCAAGAATCCATGGCCACGGGAGGTGACTAGGCGCTCAACAACCGAGCTAGGATTGGAAAAATCGGGTTCGTTGAAAAGGATACGGCGTGAACAGTAGTCGGTACGTGTGTAATCGCATTTCTTGCATTTCGCCCTAATCTTGTACGCATTTTCCCATCCCCACTCCTTCACGATCTGAGCCATGCCTTTAAACCACCCAGCTTGGGGGTGTCCCTCCTGCCAGTATAAAGATTGTGACCTTCCATCACTGAAGTAGGCACCCGTCATCGGAACCTCGATTTCGTTACCGTCCACATCTGCTGTGCGAACGAGAACGTTTTCCGACGTTGGTTTCGGGGTGTTCTTGGGCATTCGTTGAGCCGACGGAGCATCCGATCCTCGTTTAATGTGCGTAGGTGAGTTGTCGAACACAAAAACATGGTCTTCGCCTGGGTAATATTTTGCTAGGATATCTGCTGCGTGGGCTACCTGTTTGCATACATGCGAGGTGCTAAAGTAGCCGTCGCGATTTGCGAGACAAGAAGATGGTGGGAAAACAGCTTGTGCTCGGAGGGATGCGTTTGGCGGCCGTATTGAATGAGGTACTGGGGAGCGAGGGGAACAAGGTGATGTACGGGGTCAGGCTGAAATTGTTCTGATGTTATTTCTGTGAATTTTGGAATCAAATTACTATTTCGCGTTGAGTGTCTAGCAGAGCAAGACCCGCCAAGCCCGCAAACTCTGATCGCTGGTCTTTAATTCACAACCGAAAACATTTGCAGCGTCAAACCGCCCCATGCTGCAGGTTTGACATTAACCGTGCGGTAGCGTCATGCCGTTCGAGACTTGTGATATAGAGTTTCAACGAGAGCGGCTGATGCACATACATCAGGTTATCGATGTTACAGTATGACAGACCGTGCCACCCGGGCAACAGACGCAAGACCTAGCAATAGTTCCGACATCAACCGAGCTTGCAGGGGTAGAATTGGTTGGCTCAGGCGCATTGACAGTGATAAGGTAAATACGATGCCTGGTAGCGAGTGAAGTGCTTGTTCCTAGAACAAAAGTGGCCTGCGTGGGTTGAAACACGAGGCATTCTCAAATTTGCAAGGGCGGTGCCCTGAAATTGTCGAACCTGCCGACATCGCATACACATGTTAACAAATTGCACCCATACGCGGAACACACCATCTCAAATAAAAAGGCTTGCCAAAAAAACCCTCATTCGAGATAGAGAGAGGGCAGGTAGAGGAAGTCGGAGGCGTGGTCGAGGAGTCAGGTCGCCGCAGCATCGGCGACACCTAAGGATATCGTGGTTAGAGCGCTAGACCAGGCGGTAGCAGTCTGCCGAGTAACAGTTCAGAGCCGAATCGGCGTTGGGACAATGGGTGAGAGTGGACCTTGCAGAACTGGCGTGATGAGAGGAGCAGCTACTCTGGATGTAAACAGATATGCGGGCGAAGATGAAGCGCAGATATCTAGCCAATGAAGAGTATCGCTGGGGAAATGGGGCGGCGTCTGCAAAATCCCCAGGAGCTCAGGAGCGCTTGGTAAACAGGTGTTTGCTCGTATTCGCTCCTGATTATAAACGAGCGCTCAGGAGACAAAGGAGCACGGTGCTCGCCGTGCTCTTGAGTGCTCGTTTATAATCAGGAGCATACTGGCGCTCCGGAGCCCCGGACAATTTGGTTGAGGGGTTAAATGTGAAAGGGGCAGCTGTGCAATTCACAATAAACTGCACGGAAGAGCGTTGCAGGGGAGTACCTGGATCGGACGTGAGGCCTGAACGTTGACTAGAGAATATCCTTTAATAAAGAACAAGCTGGGATTGAATCCTCTGCTCACGCCCGGTACCAATTTGAAATAAATGCCCCTGGCGTCACCAACGCCTGGCTGGGCTCGGTGTGATCCCTCCAAATGAGCCAAGCTCGATCGAATTCGCGTCCAAGTCCAAAATAGATCGAGTAAAGGTCGGGCTGAAAATGAATCGGGCCAAGGAAATACCCAAAACGAACCAAGCTCAGTTGGCGCACTAATCGAGGCATGATCATGACTGGGGGGGGGGGTCAAAGCAATGTATAGATTTGCTTCAACTAAAAAAAACTACTACTCGACATCGACATACAATACGAGAGAGAGAGCGTCAGAGCGATGCGTCAAACAAGGCAGTGTACGACTCGAGTCCGGGTGGGGGAATCAGAGTGGGCATGAACTAGATCCACAAACCAGTGGAGGCACGCATAGCATGTACCAGCCCTGGCCAACAAAAAAAAACAACCACAAGACAGCAAAAACGATGACAACCAGGGAAAAGGAAAGCATAGAGAGCGGGAAAATGGGGGGCATATGATTGGATCGTTGTACATGGGGGAAGAAGTAGGTCTGTAAGCTATAAGCTTATCTAGTCTTGCCTCCAAAACCAAGAAACAAATCGCGCGAGCGACGACACAAACCATTTTCAAACCAGACCGAATCACCTTCTAATAAACCTGTCCACGCAAAGCAGAGGTCGAGCGTTCATCTTAATTAACGTGCTCGTGGGCGCGCTTGCGCCGGGTCTTGCCCTTGCTCGACTCGCCCTGGCCGTTGCCGTCGTCGTGGACAAACGTGTGGACCGCGGGTTGCTCCTCGACTGGCACGGCCGTCTCCTTGTGCGACTTGCGGGTCCCGCGGCGCGACTCGGAGGGGTATACGCATCCTTGCTTGCGGCGCATGCATTGCCTGTGCAAGGCGTTAGTATACGGTCGAGGTAATGACGCAAAAGCGATGCGATGCGAGGAACGAATGGGGAAGAACCATAGTGTGGGGAACGAGTGGGGAGATGGAAGAACAAACTTACTTGCACGTCTTGTCCGGACTATCCGGCGGCGGGGGCCCACACGCAATCTTGCGCTTGCGACAAAACAAGCACGCGAGCGCAGGCTTCTTCGGCGCACCCGACGCATCCTTCTTACCGCCCTGCGAACCCGACGCGACGGGCACCGTACGCTCGTGCGCCTGCGACGGGACGATCGGCTGAGGCTGGGCGAGCGGGGCAGGCTGCTGCTGCTGAGACGACGACTGGCCAGCCGACTCATCCTGCTGCCCGTCCTGTTGCTGCTGCTGTTGACCGTCCTTGGCAGGGAAGGCCGACTTGACCTGGTCTCCAAACTCGAGGACGCGCTTCCCGAACCGGTCTTCGAGACCGCGTTGGTACCCAATAGCCTCGAGCCGCTTGGGAGTTTTCTCCGGCTCGCCAGGGGTGGGCTCGTGCTCCGACTCGGACCCAGACCCGGGCTCGGTGTTGGTTTGAGCAACGGTGGGGTACTGGAGTGGATTGGTTGAGACGTGCGAAGGATAATGCGTCATCTCGGCTGGAGCCTGGGTCGTCTGAGGCGCCGAGTGATGAGCGTGGGCCTGGACATGGGGGTGGTCCTGGACATGCATGTGGTTCTGGGCGTGTTGGTGGACGTGCTGATAGTTCGAAAGGGGAAGGTGCTGGTGGTTCTGAACATACGCATCGTGCTGGGGCTGATGGGCAACCTTTTCCAAATATATGTTAGTCGATGTTCTAGTTCCGCATTCAATTAAATGAATTAGAACGTACCTGGTACGAGACTTGCTCGCGGGGGGCCTCGAACCCAAACAAACGACGGACGTGGGCGGTGTGGTGATGGTGCGCATAGCCGTGAGCGATGGTCGTGTCCATTTGGGGGGCGACGACGTGGGCGTGGGCGACGGAATTGGAGTAAATCTGGGACGGAGCGACGGTTGTATGCATCTGGGCCGGCAAGACAGCATTCATCTGGTGATGACGATAAGCCTGATGATACTGAGCCTGCGCCTCGACTTGCTGATAGGTTTGCGCCAGCTCGTAATCGCGGTGAGCTTGATGATTGTCGTCCAAGAAATCGTGCTGCCCCGAGACGTCAAGATCGTCGGAACCGTCGAAATCGTAAGGGGCGTTGAGCAAGTCCGGAGGATCAAACGAGTCGTACGGGGCGGATTGAGCGATGTGTTGCTGGTCGACGTGCTCGTGGGGTGCGTAGAGGCCGTACGTCTGGGGGTGCCGGTACTGGGATTGGGGCTTGGCGCGATACGAGTGAGGTTCGGCGTGATACTGAGCCCGGGGCTCGGCGTGGTGCTGAACGGGAGACTGGTAGTGCTGGTGCTGAACCGGATAGTTTTGGTAGACGACGGGCGGCGCATACGTCTGCGGGGCGTACGAAGTCGGTTGGTGGTGGTACGAAGCCGGAGCGTATCCTTGAAGGTCATATGGCTGGTTATCGTACGCCTGGTCGTCGTAGCGCGGAGCGGGCTGGTGGCCGTGATCAAACAACGCCTGGCGCGGATGCTCGTGCCGGACCGACGTGCGACGATACTTGCTCGGGGCCTCCTCGGGCGTGGGCATCGGACGAGCCCATGGCTGGCCGGGGGGAATATGCCCGTACGGACGCGCCTGTGAGACGATGAGCAAATAGCTAATGACGAGTGCACACACTTGCCTGATTGGGGAGGTGCACTTCCGGATTAGACACGGCGGGGAGACATGACTGGGCGTACGCAAGCACCAGCGACGCGTGTGCGACAGCGACGGCGGGCTCGGGATAGTTGTAGTGGGTGTGTACGTGCGAGGCCATAGCGAGGGGGCGGGTGGTCAAGCAGCGATTCGCGCGGGTCTAAAAGGACGAGTGCCATGCTGCAATCAACCCGCGCAAGGTTAGCGGCTTGACTTGTCACAGTCAGGGAAGAAAGCCCCAGCGTACGGGTCGATACCACGTGACGGCTTCGGGTCAAACAGCGCCAATTCCGGCATGATTACATCCTTGCATATACTCGCGCGACGATACGAGGGTCTAATAGAGCGTCGTCGCCCGAACCGGGGTGCTGCGGATTTTGAATCCCGTCCACAACACACTCCGCTGATCTGCCCACCTGGGATTCAGTGCCGTACCCCATCGAGCAGTCGCTTGTGGCTGGATCGACGCGCGCCGTTCAGTCTGTCATTCGCGGTCTCGGTCGTGCCTGCCGCGACGCACCGATACCCCTCTTTTTTCTTTCTGCTCTCTTTTGGTGTCAAGTGTGTTATTTTGTCTCGACTAGTTCTATCGCGCTAGCCCGGGCTTCTCGGGTACCAGATCTCGATTCATGTCAATTACAAAGTACCCACCTGTCCAACTACGACGCCTTTTGCACACCGATTGAACCCAGTCAAATAACCCTTTACGAGACCGATTCAACCCACGCAGTCCCTCGAAAAAAAATCCCTCATAACCGATTGCATACACCCAAAGATCCACTTACGTCCAAGTGTCGCAAGTCTGGCATCGAGTACACCCATCAAACGGGATCCTATTCGGAGTCGGTACGTATCATCTTCACTACGTTTCCACGCTGTCGTCGATCGTACGGCGTCATTATGGGCACCAGGTTGAAAACGACCGTGCCCTGCGTCCGCCACCTTGAGCTTCCCATCGCCCGAGCAAAAAAGGGGCACGCGCGATTGAATAGTGGCTGTCGTTTCTCGACGTGCACCGTGGGTCTCCTTCCTGCAGCGTGAAAGCACACCAACTCGATTTGTATATGCGAAAGAATGAAATCCAACCCCTTCAGTGAGCTTGGCTCGGTGACGAGCGCCCACTGAGATTTCAATGATCAAAGTATAATAGTTCTAAATCACCAACCTGGATGGGCTGAATGAGGCTCTGTCCAGCGCCGCGGCAACACCAATCGGCGCAGCGCGATGAGTTCAATTTTGCGTCAAGTCCCTCAAGAAACAACCCTCATACACTTGTCGACTCGAACCAATGCATACCCTCCCACCCTTTGCCATTCCCAGCTGTGTCATAATTTGTTCCAGCAACAACATCTCAGCAACCCTAACCTGGCACCGCACTCGCGCACTCGTCACCTTAGAGAGCCCAAGCGCCCTCCTAAACGAATCAGGTTTGGAAGGGGCACTCCTGTCACAAGAAGCCCACCAACTTTGAATACCCTATAATTAACCGTAAAACGCTCGGTGGCAACCACCCGATCGAATAAAAATCACAAAAAGGGGAGTCGGCAGCGAGCCGTCTTTGTTCGCTGTCGACAACCGCCCCACCGAGGTCGGCGGCCCAGTGGGCACGGCCAACCATTGGAAATCCAACATCGGTATCGCCGACCGCAAAGACGTGATGGACGTATTCAACTACGTACACAATTCTTGACGCAACTGGAGAAATCCGGCTACGCTCAATTAGACCTAGGCCGAGGGCTTGTTCGACCTAGGGACTTGGTAACTAACTCTGAACTAACTCTGAACAAGGTCTAGTCAAAAATCTAGTCTATTTGTTTAACCTACATTACGAGGAAACGATTGCACGCTCGTCTTTACCCGTGCAAACGGTACGGGTTTAGTAGACTGGGCAGCTGTTCCGCATGTAAGACCTCCGATCCAAGGCATAATGTTGTACCTGAGCGTGAAATTCGCAGGCGACGCGTTTCTATTCCGTGGACCGGTCAAGCGATCAGGCACTCTTGGAGATAAATTAAGACTTACCTGAAAGTGAGTGACGGGTCTTTGAGCGAGTATTGGCCGCGAGCAGATTCAATATTCAGTTTTGCGCCGCGTTGTCGGCGGACGATTCAGCCCCAGAGGACGACTTCGTTGGTAATCTAGGTCAGGGGTGAATCCAGTCGGGATACGAGGTGGATGATGTACGTTACCCCCTTTTCGTTTGTATAGTCGGCGATGATATAAACAAAGAGTTGTTTAGTATTCCACGTAAACAAGGGGTTAAATCTGTCTCAGTACGGTTATAGGTCAGGTCATGCGGCGTGTAGAATGACGTACCAGCCTGCAGGTCAAAACGGTAAAACGTAATATCCTAGCTGTACTCAATACCAGCGGATTCCGCTCGTCCCAGGGATCTGGGAGCTGGCGCTGAGTCAGACGGAAGTGTCCTGTTCTTTTTTGCTGTACGGCCGAGATACAGCTCGCTGTATAGTCCGAATCCTGAATTCAGTTGATGAGGTGGCTATATGAGGACAGGAACTTACACGCCCATAGATTTGACACCTAGTCGCCCACCCGGCTCACCAATCGACCAGAGCTGGATATATGACACAATCGAAATAGCAACCGCCAGACCCATAAGACACGAAAAAACAAATGCAGAGATATTGTTAACACGCTGATAAGTGCTATACATTGTGTGGATGTCGAAAGTAAGGCTCATCGACGTAGCTAGCCGCTCAGCGCTTTGCAAACTCTGGGAGGAATAAGCGCCGAATAACTTGGAGTGGAAGTACGGCGCCTACGGGACCCTCCTGCTATCTCTTTCGTGTTTTACCTTCCGTTTGTGTTTCCGCCATGAGCTCTGACGACTCCGAACCTATCGACGAGCTACCTGAATTTTACGAAGGCACAAATGAGGCGAGTAGCGAGCCTGTCCAGGAAAAACCTCGCGAGAACCTCAGTCGAATTCCGCCGCCTGTTGGCCAAAAAGTGAAAGCCGGCTGGAAACGCGAGCATTTTCGGATTATTAGGACTGCAATTGCGAGAAAAGGCGAGTCCGATGTAAATTTACAATCCTTGTGCTTATCATTCGCCTTACTCTAATAGTTGTGTTGGAAGACTACGACCTTGCTGCTCACCAAGCCAGTATTCACCCAGGGTCATATCCCCGCCTTGGCAGCCCTGGCAAGCGAACGGGCAACATGATTGAAATAAGTGGCACAGAACCTACGGTTGTCACCGATCGTTACGGCAAGGTGGCATTGTGGGTTGTTCCTAACTTTGTTGGCGAGAAAACTCTGGTACGTATATACTTCTAAGTTATTGTACTGGTCTCACTTGTGTTTATCCGTCCTTCTTGCAGGAGGAACTCAACCGTATCACAAACTCATTCATTAGCTATGAAATGGCGACTCATGAGGGCACAAAAGTCATCAAACGGATGGGTGTCTCGACCAATGGGAAAGCTCGAGCTGGCCCAGATACCTACACAACCAACAAGGGCCTGTACGGCGCAGGGACATACGTCAAGTGCTGGCATCAACGAGGCCACGAGGTTGGTGTCACCGTGACATATGTTTATTTGACTATTCTGACGATATTTTAGACAAAAAAAGACTTTGAACCATCGCGGTCGCTCACTAATAATCGAACAACCCATCAACTCATTCGACGGACTGATTTCTTTGTGGACAATCAAAATGCCGACTGGAAAGTTGATCATTTTGTCAGCGTCATCAACCCTCCCTACCGTCGGTGCCTTGCCGAGCTGCGAGAGGAGTTAAAAGCCCATGCCACCATCGCCGCAATCCAGTCGAATATTACAACCGATTTCCCTGGTCGGTCCGTGATTGTCAACCGGCAATCAGGCGAGCACTTTGACCAGTGGGGCATTGTCAATGGGACCGATGTCCTCCTTGCATCTGGCGACTTCTCTGGCGGTGAAATTGTGTTTGACGATCTCCACGTTCAGACTGCGTTCTTGCCCCGAGCAGCTGTTTTTTTCGATGGCACGGTTTATAGACACAGGATTCTTCCTTGGACCGGCAACCAACGCCTTTCTACAGCTTATTTCGCTCATAGGTTTGTCTTTGAACAGTTGAAGATCAACACTTCCTTGTCACTCGTTGACGTAGATGAGGTTTCAGCGCGCGTCGAGGAACGTGACCATGCCCCATCAGTATCACGGAGTAAACGACGCGGCAATGGAGGGGGGGGTTTTAACAAGAAGGGTCGTTTTGAGTAGGCCCTTTTCTTCAGTCGCTTCAATGTTTTTTCCGCATGATGTAGCGCATGTAATTATTCGTTATCACTTTTTTTTAAACCTAACTCCAATACTCGATAACAGACAAAGGCAGGAATGGAAAGAACGCCCGAACATCTTGAGAGACTCGAACATCGCCGAGAGCAATTCGCGATCGGGATGGTTAGTTGGCTTCTCCCAGCAGATGACGTATGGGGGGCACCAGGTTGCGGCACCGAGCGCAAGCAGCTTGAATGTCTGACTGCCCGAGAGACTACCCATGTTGTTGTGCGAGACAAACTCGGGCTCGAGGCCGAATTCGGCAAAGTGCGTTTCAGTCTCACGGCGGATGAGCGGGCGGAGGAGACGCAGACGCTGGGCCTCGTGCGTGTCGAGCTCGAGAAATTTCTGTAGGCCATACAGCACCGGATGACAATAAACGAGCGGTGACACACTGACCTTCATCGACAAATCGGCTAGAAGATGATAAAGTGCCCTGAGGATTGTTAAAGTTTGGTATTGTTATGTGGCGTCGTGGTGGATGATTGGGTTCGCTTTTAGAGTAGGCGTGCTCAATAAGCGTGCTCAATAACTAGGCGTGCTCAACAACTCACCTGGCTGGAGGTCTCTCAGAGGCTCTGAAAAGAAATTTTAGTGCGGGGTATTTACCTGAGCTAATTTTGATGTACAGGAACTGTTTGGGCCCAGGTTGTGGTACGGAGACCCTTGTCCCAGCCAGCCCCAGGCCGAGACCAAGACCTATGGGCAGGTTATGTCAGCAGGCTGTATTCAATAGTGTTAGGCATGATAATTCTGTGCATATATCCAGGTTATTGAAATTGAAACAAATCAATAAACAATTGATCTTATCTGAGCTGGTGCATATAGCCACATAAAATGATAATAGTAGCAAAAACATGCCCGCTGGGATTAAGTAGTAAGCTAGCAATGTCAAAAATAGTGCCAAATATTATTGTTTTATGTGGCTATATGCGCAGAGTTATCGTGCCTAACACTATTGAATATAGCCGGCTGACATAACCTGCCTATAGGTCTTGGTCTTGGCTTGGGGCTGGCTGGGACAAGGGTCTCTGTACCACAACCTGGGCCCAAACAGTTCCTGTACATCAAAATTAGCTCAGGTAAATACCCCGCACTAAAATTTCTTTTCAGAGCCTCTGAGAGACCTCCAGCCAGGTGAGTTGTTGAGCACGCCTAGTTATTGAGCATGCCTATTGATCACGCCTAATGAATCCGGCTCCCGCTTAATCAGATCCAGGCCGAGAACTGTTTGACCTGGGATCTTGGCAACGAATCTGAACAGGTCTAACCAAAAATACAGTATATGCATTTACCCTATGTGACAAGAAAACGATTTCACACTTGTCTTTACCTGTGCATGCAATACAAGTCTAGTCAACTGGGCAGCTGTTCCATATGTAAGCCCACTGATCTGAGGCATAATGTTGTGCTTGACTGTGAAATTTCCAGATGATGTGTTTCTGTCCATGGACCAGTCCCGCGATCAGGCACCTCCTCTGGAGAAAATGATTTATGTCATGACCTGCATGCATGACGTCTGAAGCATTACCGTTACTCGGACTTGTTACAGCAAGTTAAGGAAATAAATCAGGTATTTATTCCAATTTCTCCGAAGTCATTTGAGACAATCTACAAGTCACATGACTTTGGCGCTTACAGTGGTTAACCCTGCTTACACAAGTCAAGCTGCAATATGTTGAGATCACGGAGTGGAGGTAGCAAAGGCTCAGGAGGAGAGACCGTACTGGATTGAGTGCTTCAGAACGAGTACAGGGTATCTAGCTTTTATACAAAGGAGACACGGGCTACTCGGGCTGCAGATCGGCACGGAACGGAGAAAGAATGCAGACAGAAGAATGTTCACGTGGACAGGACCACATGGTTACATCATGAGAACCAAGACAACAATGACACGTAGCCGAAGGAAGATGGTAATCACGGGTAATAGTAACAGTGTGAGAATAATACACACATAGATGATTGTCCTTGATAGTGTCCATCGGTAACCCGAGCGAGTGAAACTCCATGTTAGCGTGGACTGGTCCTGACGCTGACTCACTCGTATCCCAACACTCCCCCACGATGAGAAGCGTCGTCCGGGTGGTCTGTGGTCCGATGGACCCGTCGGGAAGGTGTCGTTCGCCTCCCAGAATTGGTTTGTCGCTTGTCGTGGAGACGAGCCTCTTCGACCAGGTTGGCTGTCCGGTCGGTCTCCCCCAGGAGTCGATGAGTGAGAACCTCGTAACGAACGCAAGGTAGTGCCTTGGTAAGGAGGTCTGCGGGGTTGGTCTCGCTGGGGGTGTGGCGTATGGTGACGTGGCGTCTCTCCATTGCCTCCTGAATGAATCGATGACGGATGTCCATATGTTTGGACCATGCGTGGAACTGGTTGTCCCGCGAGAGGGCGACTGCAGCCCGGTTGTCCGTTGCGACGATGATAGGGCGGAGGAGAGGTCGCCCGAGGTTGCTGAGGAGTTGTCCGATCCATATTGCATGCTTCAGAGAGAAAGATAAAGCGAGGTATTCTGCTTCAAGAGTACAGAGAGCGACAGTGGGTTGCTTTTTGGATGCCCAACTCACCGCTCCCCCAGCTAGAATATATACCTGGCCGGAGATGGACTTCCGATCCAGAATGTTTGTACCCCAGTCGGCATCCGTGTAGCTGAGAGGTTCTATCTCGCCATATGGTTGCGTGGAACTTGAATCCATGTAGTCGAGAAGTTCCGCGTCCTTCCCATGGTACGTAATTCCAATGTTGGAAGTACCTCGGAGATAACAATAGATTTGTTTGATCCCAGCAATGTGTTCTGGTCCAGGATTGGACGTGAACTGCGAAAGATGTTGTACAGCATAGGCAATGTCGGGTTGTGTTCTGAGCGCAAGATAAAGGAGTTCGCCTATCCGGGTAGCATAAGGAAAGTCGATCCGGCTTCCTTCATATCGCTTGAACTGTGTCCCTTGTGGCATAGGGAGCTTCGTGGGATTCAAATGTTCCATGCCAGCGCGTGTGACAATGGAAGTTGTGTACTTCTCCTGTGAGACCATGATAGTCATTGCGCTTCTATCTCGGGTGAATCGGTAACCTAGGAATTCTTTGAGCTCACTGAGATCCCTCATCTTGAAGAGTCCCATGAGTTCTTCCTTAACCTGATTCGCATGTCCTTGAGTTGTGAAAATTGCAATATCATCGACGTAAACGGCCAGTATGGAGGTTCTGTTGTCTCGGATACGGATAAAGATAGATGGGTCGGCTGCTGCTCGGGTATATCCGAGGGTCTGGACTTTCTTCGTGAATTCGATGTTCCAGATGCGAGGCGCCTGCTTGAGGCCGTAAAGTGAGCCAATAATTCGAAGTACGCGTCGTGTACCGTCTTCATATCCGGGTATCTGTTCCATGTAAAGTTCTTCCTCGACTCGTCCGTTGAGGAAAGCACTACGGACATCAAGTCCGTACATGTCCCAGTTGTAAATTGCTGCTAAAGCCAGGAGTATGCGTAGCGAGTCTGAGCGTAGGACATGTGCAAAGACCTCACCAAAGTCAATGCCATATCGCTGACCATAGCCCTTAACTACAAGTCATGCTCGGTAGCAAACGACTTCTCCATCGGCGTTAGTCTTGACAATGTTGACCCATCGTGACTTGAGGGTTTTCACTCCAGGTGGCAGATCGACTAGCTCAAAGGTACCGTACTTGTCAAAGCAGGCCATTTCTTCATCTCGAGCGTGCGACCATTGATCTGCATCCCATCAGGTCAAAGTCTCTTCATACGACGGATGGTCCTCGTCGTGTGGTTGTGTCGTCGCAGTGTATGCGTATTCAGCCCATTCGTCTTCAACACTGATCACCAAGTCGTCAACCTCCCGTTCGCTGGCTGAGGGAGACTTAGCTGGTTCATCCTTCTGAGTAACAACCGGTTCTTTAGGAGTATCCTCGACCCATGGTTCAAGTTGCTGATCGTTATCTGGCATATCTCGTCCAGTCGTGTTCAGCTTTGCATAGTCTGGTCGTGACGTGGTGCGTTTGGGTCGGTCAGAAGGGTATTCAACACCTGGAAGTTGTCGAGTGAAGCGTGGCTGTTTTCCTCTAGCCTTCTTCGACGGCGGAGGAGGAGGTGCTGGAGTAGACGATCCAGGCTCTGGTCTGGGCTTCGGTGGAGTTGACGGCTGGACCTTTGGATTTGGCGCAACCGCAGGAGTGCCAGTCGACGGGGTTGGGACGGATCCGCTTACTCCCCCTACAGCAGGCAACTCCGCTTCATCGAGGTCGTCATAGTCTATAGACTCCTCGGAGACACGAGGAACAAAGATTGCATTCCTCGTCAGAAGGATTTGACACAAATCCGCCTGGTAATAACGGAAAGCGCATGAGTTTTCTCCATATCCCACAAAACAGTATTTGTTAGACTTAGCGTCCAGTTTCCGGTTCTTGCCAGACTGGTCAAGGACCCATAGCTCAGAGCCGAATTCTTCAAGACGGTTGACCTTCACCTTGTTACCGAAAAATAGCTTGTAAGGGGTCTTGCCCGTGGCCTTGGTAGGGATACAGTTCTTGATGAAGTTGACATGCGCAACAGCCTCTTGCCATAGGAATCGGGGAAGACTATGCTGCATCAAGGATGCTCAAGCAAAGTCCGTGAGAGTACGAATCATTCGTTCTGCAATTCCGTTTTGTGAAGAGCTATGTGGGGCAGTCTGTTCCTGAACAGTGCCTTGCCCGCGTATATAGGAAATGAACTCATCGTTTTGATATTCTGGGCCTCCGTCGGTTCTGAACCTTTTGATCGCATTACCGGTTTGAGTCTTGATAAGCCCTTCAAAGTCCTTATATTGTAGTCGGACTTCGGTGGTAGACTTCATGAAGTAGACAGCTGAGAAACGAGAGTATATGTCTATGAAGACGACGAAGTACGAATTGCCAAGTATCGATTGAACCTGTGCTGGTCCCCAGACATCCCATACAACCAGTTCGCCAACCTGTTTGTATTTTGTTTTGGATTCTTGCGGGAACGGCGCAACTGTGTGTTTCGCCTTGATACATGCTTCGCACTGGTATGACGTAGAGGACTCAGCTATAACTGGAATATCCTCTGGATTCTCTCTGGCCATCTGTTCAATTGTTGATTGAGACGCGTGACCGAGTATTCGATGCCATTGCTCCCGGGTTTTAGCATGAGTCTTCTGAGAAAGCGTAGCATAGGCTAGTTGTACTGCAGGGGTCGAATCATCCTGAGTAACTATCTCTAGATCCATAAAGTAAAGTTTACTGCCCGTTCTCTGGCTACCATAGCCAATAATGGCGCTTGAACCGGGCGCAGAGATAGTGACTTTGCCGTGTTTGAATACCGAAGCTGCACCAGCGTGATCGATAGCCGGTATAGAGAAAAGATTTGCCGTCAAGGCAGGTACGTGCGCACAGTCTCGGAGCAGGACTTGGCTCTTGGAGCCATTTGGAGCGATAAAGAATGCTTGAACATCACCTCGGCCAATGATTGGGAAGGTAGATCCTCCTGCACCACAAACGATTTGGTTCGTGACCTTGCGATAAGCCGAAAAAGAAGTAGCATTCTTCACAAAATGAGACTCAGCTCTGCTGTCCGCTATCCAATCTTTATCTACATGCTTGACGCTCGCCATAAGAGCGTGTACCGTAACCTTTTCTTCTTTTGCGATATTTGCCTTGGTCTCGTCCTTCTTCTTTCCATCTCGTATTTTCTTGCGACACTCTTTCTCCCAATGACTGTCCTTGTGGCAGTAGTTGCATTTGCCCTTGCGATGTTCGGTTGTTCTGTCATTGGATTGTGAGTCGCGATTGCTCAACAATGGATGAGATGACTTGCCTCCTCTGGGCTTAAAGCCGCTACGCCCCTTCTGCTGCGCAAACATAGCAGATTCTCCCTCTTTCTTCTCGCGACGCTGGCCTTCTGCCATGACCTTGCTTGTAATGGTCTTCATGACCTCGTTGTGTTTGGTTGTGTCCGAGAGATCTCAGAGATCGTGCTGAATTATTTGGATGAATACGTCCCAAGAGGACGGGAGCGATGCGGGTAATTGAATCACCCAAGCAAAAGGTTTGACGTTTTGGTCGTTGATCTGTTGCAGACCATTGTACCAGGAGTGCATAAGGCGGACGTGGTCTTCAATCTTCATTGAATCATCCATTCGGTGTGAGAAAAATTTTCGCCGTAGGTCGATAACCTCGACCATGTCAGAGATGTCATAGAGCTGACATAAGCGATCCCAGGCGTCTTTGGAGGTTTCAACAGTATGGATATTCACGAGGACGTCATCAGTGACGGACCTTCGTATTGTTCCAAGAGCCTTCCTATCATTCTTTTCCCATTCCTTCACTACGTCGGCAAAGGACCCTGGCAACGGTCGTTGTTTGGTACCTGTGACATAATCCCAGAGATCATTCTCAAACATCCAATCTTCAACACATATCTGCCACATCTTCCAGTTGCTTGGACCAGCGAGCGGGGTTATACGTAGTTGGGTTGCTGACGTGGCAGTATTTGCTGGCGTCGTAGGAGTTGTTGTCGCAGCGCCCTGGTTTCCACCAGTCTGCGAGCTTGACAACATGCTGGGATACGGTTGAGGTGGGTACGAGATGTTGACGATGTAGCACGATTATGTAATCTCGGCGCTTAAAAGTTCTGCACCGCAGAAAACCGTCTTTCACCTAGTTGTAGGCCGCAAGACTTAACTCCGACGAAATAAGCGCTGTAAGCGCCGGGCTCTTAACGATGTTTTGGTGACATGGCAGGCAGAAAAATGTTGCCTATGAGCGCAGATGCTGCCCAGTTGTAATAAAGTATAAAACACACCTTATGTATTTAAACCAAACTTCCTGAACTACAATCTAATAATCGTAATCGCCTCCATTAAGTATGGAGCGTTGAACAGCAGCGTCAAAGGTTGTCGCGACCTGTTCTGGCTCTATCAGGGTCTAGGCTCAAGGAGTGGTCGTTCTGCTGGTATTCCTCTACGAGGTCTGATAGTTCTGTAATGTGTCTAAGTCTGATTTGTATTCGTGTAGCTAAGTAGGTTACAAGTCACTGTGGTTGACGAGATAAAGCAAGATGGGGCGTCATCTTGCCTTCACTGTCCCTTATATACATAAGGGTCCGCAGTCCGCAGTCCGCAGTACGCAATACGCAGTAAAGGTCACGTGTAATGGCTAACGGTTAGGTAAGTATAGCTCGGGTTGGCGCGGCTCCGAATCTTATAGGAGCCGCTTCGTAATCCTAGGGTCATGTGACGTGCTGAGTCAGGTATAGCTGGTATAGCTGGTTCCTAGAGGAGAGAAATAGCGGCTATGGTTACATTACGGTGGTTACTGGTCACGTGACTGGGTCATGTGACATGCTGAGTCAGGTATAGCTATAGCTGCTTACTAGAGGAGAGAAATACCAGCTATAGTTACGTTACGGTGGTTACTGGTCACGTGACGGGTCACGTGACTTAGAAATGACTCGTGGTCGCCAAGGTAAAATACCGTAACATGGAGAAAAATATGGGTCTTCCCTGGGTAGGTCATGACAAAGGTGGATCTAGAAGAAGCGTAGATAACAATACGAGAGTCTGAGCGAGGAGGGTGAGGTGTGGGTGGTGGACCAGCAAGGCACTCCTCAAGCGTGGGACCAGTGAGAGGGACGGCGCCATCTTCCCAGCCTCTTGCGTAATCGTTAGGATCTTTGTGGGAATCAGACCACGAGGTTCCGCTTCTTTTTGGTTTTGGTTCTGGCAATGGTTGCCAAGCGGGATTGTAGGATTGGTCTAGGTGGGTACCTTCCCAACGCCTAGTGACAAGCTCGATGATGTTGGGTGCGCACCAACAGGAACGGTGTTCGCACAGGAGGTCTTCATCTAGGTTGAGTACCCAGGCGGGGATGTCTTCACAGGGGAACGCCTTGCGGATGCGGTCGCTGATGAATAGGATAGGACCGGGTGGGCACATACGTCTGGGCTAGGATGAACGTCTAGCGCAGGATAAGAGTAAGGCGTGTGGTAACTCAATAGGTGTGGCCGGGGCTCATAACCTGTTGAGATCACGCAGTGGAGGTAGCAAAGGCTCAGGAGGAGAGACCGTACTGGATTGAGTGCTTCAGAACGAGTACAGGGTATCTAGCTTTTATACAAAGGAGACACGGGCTACTCGGGCTGCAGATCGGCACGGAACGGAGAAAGAATGCAGACAGAAGAATGTTCACGTGGACAGGACCACATGGTTACATTATGAGAACCAAGACAACAATGACACGTAGCCGAAGGAAGATGGTAATCACGGGTAATAGTAACAGTGTGAGAATAATACACACATAGATGATTGTCCTTGATAGTGTCCATCGGTAACCCGAGCGAGTGAAACTCCATGTTAGCGTGGACTGGTCCTGACGCTGACTCACTCATATCCCAACGGTGGCTGTACTAATTTAATTCCGCTCCCTGTTCTGGGAACCCCTGCAGGTGTGGGGGGCCTGGTGTTTATTTGCTTGGTGTAGTCTGTCATTGTTCGGGTTAGGTCCTGGATCTCCTGGATGGAGGTTTCCATTGGACCCAAAGTGCTCTCTTCAGTGGGGTTCTTGCTAGCCACTGGTGGCGGGGGGATATGCATGAAGGATATTATCGGGTGTTGGGGGGTCAGTTGTACTACTGGCGCTTCAGGCATGGTCCCTGGCATGTTGAGATGGGTGGTGTTGGGATCTGTTTCCTCTGGTGGCGGGATCTGTTGTTGGGCTGCTCTAGACGCCACTTGGCTTACCAATCAGGTCTGGTAGCGTTCTCCAGTTGTCTGCTGTGACATAGTTTCCAGTCATGTCTATGGATCACAGAGTTTATTTTATATGAGCCACAAGTTAGGATGAAGTTTGCCTTATAATGTTATGACCCACTAGTTCTCTGATCTAGTGGCTAACAGTGGTTCTCCATACTGCTTACTGTCTGTAGTTATCTGGTATTTATTATGTGTTTATTCTGTAGTCTATGCTATATACTAGTTGGTCTCGGTGTGGTGGACAAGGTAAGGCAAACTGAGGTACTCAGTCTGCCTTACACTCTATTATATACCCTAGTGGCTGCGGCAAGTCATCTCTGTTCCACAGTCCACAGTAATAACAAAGTCATGTGTAGTGTTGATGGCCTATTAGGTGTCACCAAGACGGCCATGTGTGTTTGTTTACTAGTCATGTGTAACTATAGCTCGGGTTATTTGTGGCTCCGAATCTTATAAGAGCTGCGCAGGGTCCAAGGGTCATGTGACATGTGCTTAGTCAGGTCAAGCTCGGGTGTGCATTACATGGGAGAGATGTTGCAGCTTGACCTGCTGACTAAGCAGCTTGACCACCGTAAGCGCTGAAGTCATGTGACGCGTAAATCGTTCCGATTGACTCCGGAGAAAATACCTTGAATATATCTTTTAATGTTCATTACTGTTATGACTAAGACCGAGTCCCGCTACTGCCTTAGTCGTCATGCACACGGGTTATGACACAACGAGCATGATATTTGATTTAGTTTAGCCCGGTGGGGCGTTTTCGAGCTGCACAAATTTGAGACCATGTCAGGGTGCAAGTTTATGATGCTCACGGACACCTCTGCTTATGCTCTCTGCTTCATCCTTCATCAAGTATACATGGCCATGCTCTCTGCTGTTCCGCTGTCTATCCTGGCTCACTCACAATAGGTCCGTTCATCTGGTATTGACTGTGTAC
The DNA here is from genome assembly GCA_019616325.1 of Ceratobasidium sp. 394. Lineage (NCBI taxonomy): Eukaryota > Fungi > Basidiomycota > Agaricomycetes > Cantharellales > Ceratobasidiaceae > Ceratobasidium > Ceratobasidium sp. 394. Next base: position 29,490 of record WSTG01000020.1, on the reverse strand, counting down.
AAAGTCGATCCAAGAGCTTGAAGTATATATTATTGCCGTATTGTCTTAGCACTGAAATGGGAGAAAGAAACTGAACACATTAAGTGTGATTAAGTTGAGCATGGAGCGCTCAAGTTTGGAGCAATTTAGGCTGACAGAAGAGATTGTTCAATATGGCCTTGGGGTAGCAATTCAGAGGTGGTATACTTTACCGGTCATAGGAATGCTTGCCCTCCAGCCAACTGAGGTGTGTGCTCCGACGCTTCATCAAACCGTGTACCTCCTGGCTTTGGTTGTTTCACACCCAAAAAGGTTACTGTGGTCAAAGCTGTCAGGTGTAACCCCAAGGTATCTGTAGAAATATTTGCTAGACCTGCAAATCAAACAAATCAGCCCGAATTCAAAAGCATGATTTGCAACCCCCTACAACTTTGCATGGTGGCAGTGTACTCACTGAGACATTTTGACGTTTACTTCCGGTCAGGCATCTGCCATATTGAACGCAGTGGACCACCACATCACCCTTTACTTCTCCCCCCTTGTTTACACTCTATCCATTTCTTACCGGATCACGTTTCCCGCTGGATTTGGCTTTTTTCAATGCCCACAGACTCTCGACCACCCAATTTAGGCAAAACTGCTGCACGCTCTGGGGTTAAGAGCGTAATGTCAAGTCGCGCTGCGAATGTGGGTTCAAAATATTGGGAATATAGTTGATAAAAATGGTGATGGTTTTTCTGTACAGGATCACTCAAGTTCTCGCAGTAAGAAGGCTCTGAAAATGCCCAGCTACCCAGCACCCAGTGGCCAATCAGTAAGTCGCATTGTACTGTTCAAATGCTACGTGCTAAGTAGCTTCTTAGAGCCGGGCTTTGGAAGATGAGGAGGCTGCCAACGGTTCGCCTGGAGGTGATGTCGCCCCCACTCCATCTTCCCGATCCAAGGGACGGTCACGTTTGACTGTCGGCGGGACCACTATGGTCGCAAAGCGCAAGAAGCCTGGCTCTGGAGACCTTTCGAGTGTTCACGATGCACACGCCGACAAACGTGCACGTTTGGCAGAACAAGAGACACAAGCCCAGCCACATGGGGTCGAAAAAGCGCACCAAGCTGAATTGGAGCCCGCAATTGGCTCTGAATCCAGCCGTGCTGCCTCACCCTCGAGCGAGTCCGAACTAGTGAGTATTTTGTATCTACTCCGTGACTTGTAGTGCTTATATCTTTCCCAGGATGTCGAAGAGCTGCTTAGGGGCTGGGAGGGCAGCTTGCGGACCCTTCGGGCTCGTGTTCTGACAGTACCCGATGCGGATAAACAGATGGCTCAGGATCTCGACAACTCCCTTATTGGTGCGGCGTTCATCCGGTTCATTGGACCTGGGGACATCCACGGCCTGGTTAACCTGGATGAGGATCCCAACATGCGAGGGAACCCACGTGGTCTGAATGATGGGCACGTTCAACTCATCTACGATGCAGTCTTTCGTCCAAACGGCAAGAAAGATCATGAGGCCCCGATAGTCCTAGCTGTGCCTCGAAGCTGTGTCGACCCCACCCTACAGGCCGAGATGAAGACCGCAAATGTGTCCAACCTCCTCAACCCCGTACCCCGTTTCGACCTCATCCGTGACACACGGGAGGAAGAGACCGTGTTGGAGACCGAGATATGGACGCAGCGTGTCGGCGATCGTTGGTTATCAGCTTCTGAACTCGACAACCGCAAAATTGAGCTCAGGGGATATCAGGCTGTAGCAACCCGGTGCAAGCTTTTGAACGGTAACCACCGTATCAAAGCAATGCTGAGGCGTGCTGGGGAACTTGGGGAGAAGCGGCAAGCTATTCGTGCTAAGCTGGAGGCAGGGGTAGGGAACTCGAGGGATCTCAAGCATGCCAACGACGAATTGCGGCAAGAAATCGAGCTGCACACTTGGCGCTGCATTGTTTATGATCGTACGTGAATTGTCCTGTAATCTTTGCGTCCCTGGTTCTCCACCTCTAACACGTATTTCGGGTCTCAGTCGATGCCTTAACAGACTCGACACTCAATTATCTGGTACACAATGATCACGACCGCCCGGCGTTAACGATGCAATCCGGTGAGCGGGCTTGGTGGCTCGCGCAGAAGTTCGAACTCGAGATCGACACCGAGATGCGTGCTGGGACAGAAGACCATCCCGTGAGCAGGGGCGAAGCCGCGAATATCGTCCAAACTCGATGGCGCGAAGAACTCGACCTAAAGATGACGATGACTGGGCAAGACGCTGAGGCCGAGGAGCCAAAGTCTAGAAGGGGGAAAAAAATTGGCGATAAGGCTGGAGACGACCTCACCTCTTGATTATTTTACAACCCTGTCGGTATGGAGATGGTCCTTGACTGCCGACCGGCCCTCTGGGCTTTTGAAAACACACTTTCGAAGGAGATGACCATGGAAATGCTTCGGCCGTCAGGAGGTCCCCTCATTGCTCACTTCTGGATGGCCTTGCGCACACTAATTAGGGTGAGCATCGTTTCTGGCTTTCCACTAATTTTCATACTAGACGTCTCATTTTTTTTTACAGATTGTGGATGTATTGAACGGGGATGGCCTAGCTGATGCCGAGGCTTGGGTTGACCGCATGCCGAGGCTTACCGTGGGTGGCTACCCAGAGGCTGCCGCCCACTATGAGGCACTACACAGCCGCCCACAACGCGTTCCAGCGTTGCTTGAGCTTTACCAGCATGCTCAGGCCGACAAATTCGCTGCTCTATACCTGAAGGCCGTCAGCGGTGTACGCGAGAAAGAACGACTCAACTATGAAGCTGCCGATCTCATATTTGCGGTTCGGACGGCATTTGACGAGTTCGGCAAATGGTTTTACGACAAGAACGTCCGGAATCGTCGATGTCTCGGTATCTCCCTGCGCCTTTATTCCCGTCTACCCACGTATAAGCCCCGCACGGAGGGTAGCTTTTTTTACCCTGCATCGACCTTGCCATGCAAGGAAATCATGAAGAAGCTCCTCGACCGTTGGTCTGGCCCATGGAGCGTGCCAGATCAGGGGGACTCACTCGCATTGGTAAGTCAACAACCCAATATTTGTATGCCAAAGCGGCTGACGGAGCTGCAGCTGGAGGTTTTGTTACAGCGGGGGCAACTTGTGTGGACAATTGGCGCACAGGGCAACACGCAGGCCTGCAACTGGGCCAATTGGTACACTCGGGCACGCGGATTACATCAAATTGTGTTGCGACTCTGCAATCACCATGAGCTTGGTCCTCATGAAGCACGACTGTCCGAGGTATGTCTCAGCGTGCGCATTCATGACCAAATTCTAATGTCTTAAGCAGGCTCTTGCAATCTTAGAGGACCCTAGACTCATTATTTCAATTCGCTGCGTCCATGAGGCCTTTCAGTCCGGAGCTTCGATCCGCTCGGCCATCGATGACTTCTGCGCACGGAAGTCGGGAAAGCACCATTACCCGGGCATGAAGATCTTAATTGAGCACAGCGAGAGCGATTATGGCACCGAGCAGGAGGTTCTCGATCATTTCGGCAAGGCGAGAATTGCCGTCAAGCAAGCCATTGTCATTGCTGGAGATGCAATCACTGGACAAGCACAGAGTCCACAGCACCACGTGGGTTTGATTGAAGAGGTTCTCGAGCAGCACTCAGTCCTAGGCCTCATCGATACCTCCCATTGGGAGCTTGCCTTCCCGACATGGTACCTTGGATGGCGAGATGCGAATGCAAAACGTCTGGGAACAGCGGGCGCGGGTTTGGGCTGGGCCTTAATCGATGCTTGGTTTGCGGGCGTACGGATTCCTGAACTCCTTCGGACTAAACCAGCCCGTTGGGCCCTCCATGTTGCCAGCCGAGTACTCACTCTGACGGGAGAGGAGGTGTGGTGGGATGGCCAGTTCTCCCTCAATGACTTGCCGAAGATTCCTGTCCCCTTGCCTGCGTATTTGGACCTTGGTCATAAACCCAAAGGAGACGAGGTCGAGGATGCTAAGCCCCGGAAAAAGCGCCAAGGCGATGATAATGGAACAAATCCCCAGGCGGTCGATAGTAACAAGCCTACCAAGAAGCGCACGTCAAGATTGAATGCAAAACCTTCCGGGGACTCCACTGCTCCAGGCCCGGTTGCCGATAACCACACGATTGCCGAAGCAGGAAATGCCACCAACATAGACACGAATCGGAAGGAGGGGACCAATCCATCTTCTTCGCGCATCACAGCAAACCAGGGCAATGTTCGACCCATCGATTGGAGCACCGACAACTTTAGCGACTACGAACATCATTTCCTCCAGCGAGAACATATGGGTAACGATGTCAAGAATGTCGCGCCACCTAAGGGACTTGCATTTCATCATCGGAGTCTTGCTGCTGCCACCCCGGCCCACGTTATCGCGCCTCCCATTGGTACCACCACTGTGGCCCACCACTGCTGGCGACAACTTGCGGAGATACAGGAAAATCTTACACCGCCCAAGGACTTGAAAAAGCGAATCAACCACACTATTGCGGATACACTCAAGCTTACGGCAAAGGAGTTGGGGCCGGCACTGAACGAGCTCTCAGACGCAAGAAATAAACTCCGTATGGACTTGATATCGCTCGGTGACTTTGTTCAAGAATCCAAGCTCTCTCACGACATGGCATTGATCCTGCTTCCAGATATGTCTGCTGGGTTAAAGGTGAGTTATCTTCGATTCTCCAGCTATATTATCTGATATTTTTGAAGGATATATTCCTTGTGCAATGCACTAAAATATTCATATCACATTTCTCGATGAATATTGAGGAAGCCGTGCATGAAGCGGCGAGCATGGCTGCCAGTGATGGACTACTAGACGCCGAGTTGTTTACTCTTAGACCAAACCGCATGGTCCTCGATCTCATGACGACGTTCCCTCGCCCCGCACAAACGAGTTGTGAGTAGAGCTTGGTTGGCCGCGTGTGGACACCACTGATCCATATCTTAGTGCTCAGACGTCAAACGGAGTATTTTTGGACCAACCATCATGATACGGTCAGGGACAACGGTGAGTGTCGAGGCAGGCAAGACAGTGTTAGTGCTCATGTGGTCTGTCGCACAGCGGAAGACGCCTTGACTATGAGAATTTTGCAGTACATTGTTCCTGCACGCGGATTAGGTCGAACGGAATCGGAGAGTCGCGAGCGAGCACTACAAGCAGTTGAACACCAAATGGTCGCCCATGAACCGGCGCATTCCACACCGTGGGCTGTGGCTGGCCGTGCAATTGTCTCTGAACGCAGCTCCACGCCACCAATTCTTCACGAGCGTGACCGAAACCCCTCAGAAGATATCCTAAAGAAGAGACTGGACGAATGGCGCCTTGTTTTACCGACCTTGGTGAAAGCTGGGGGAACCGATTCTGCTTTTTCAACCGGGAAGTTCTTGCCAGAGGACGAGGCCATTTACACATCGTTGGAGGGCAAACTCCCACCCAAAATACTCGAAAAGGCTCAAAGACACCAACACAAGTACGATCAAGTTTGGGAGGAGGCGATACATTCCGACATCAACAAGTACTTGGAGTGGAGGGACACTTCGGAGCAGAACTCAGACCACGGCGACACTCCACCTTACACCGCATCAACAGTGCTTGACCCATTGCCCTCGAATATCGTAGGCAGCACCCCAGCGCCCGCAGGAGCCTCAACCACTGTGCGGCCCAAGTTTCCTGAAGAGTCGTCGAACGGCCAGCGGTCTGGTTCTTCCAGTGTGCAACAGATGAACAATCCCACCATGGATAACAAGGTCTTGCAGCAAACTCGGATTGGGCCAGTTCCAACTTCATCATTGTCGCTAGGGGGAACCCAGGGCAACCCGGCGCCAAGCCAAGTCCCCAGTCCGACCATTCTCGTACGGGCGACTCCAGGCCAGAAGTTCACATCACACAGTAGCGTCGACGATTCGTTTCTGCCCCCGAACCAAGAGCACGCCAAGGCCAAGGCTGCTTCAAAAGCCACACGGGAGCCGAGTTCCAGTTCCGATTCCAGTCCCAGTGATGGCAGCTCGGAAGAAGGGAGCAAGTTCTCCGATTATCCAACTGAGAGTGAAGAGGAAGCGGGTAGGAGCAAGCGCAAGGAGCCCAAGAAATCCAAGCCAAAGAAGCCCAAGACGAAGAACGTTGGCCACTAGTCCTAGTGACTGAAATTCTGGTATAGGCAGTACATCATTTGTATTTACGTTAGCCTGGAAATTTGGTATTTACGAGACCATGGGTGACCCGGGTTTTGGATGCGGAAGTGTGTGTTTCACCCACGATTCATCGCCCCTCTGATGCCATGGTCAGCAATGATCCACCGGTTTCATGTAGGACCGTTGAAAACCGTGGGTTGCGTAGTGCACAACACACAGCATCCATCCTCACACTTGCGCTTCGTCTTTGGGGATGGCGAATGACTCGGGAGATGCGAGTATATTCCGGACGATCGCTTTGGCATTCGCAAACGGGTCTGGTTGGGTCTTTTTCGTTCGCTTTTTCCTTGGAGCGGAGTCTGGGTTGGCAGTCGGCTTTTGTTTAGTAGAGGTCGATGCAGTCGGTTCAACGGGAGGGGGAGACTTAGACAAGTCTGACATGGTCGCTGTCGTGGTCGTTGTGAGGGATGTGGGAGTGCCGGGCCGAATAGATAAGTGTCCGCCACCAACGCACATTTGGCGCCCCGACCTGGTCAAGCGATCGCCGGCCGGTGAAAGCAGAGACCGGTAGCTTCGAGTATTGAATTGCAATTCTGTATATAATGTTCTCAAAAAGCAAACAAGAGCGTAGCTAAACAGTTTCAGGAACCTTGCAAACATACTTATGCTCCGCCTCCTTGTGTTTCCTCCGGCAGTCTCTCGAACAATCTTTCGCCTTTTTGCACTTGGGACAAGGTAACGGCACGCGACCAGACCGCCCGCACATCCAGCGCTTGTTCGTAGGTTCGTCCCAAGATACCGGCTGCTTCGCATCTTGAAGCTTCATTCCAGAACCAACTATCGAGTCGAGATACGATACGCCAAAGAATGGCGAGATGGCCACTCGTGTGCCATGTGAGAGCAGACGATCCCATGTAGCCACCTTCCAGTCGGCCGAGTCGAACCCAAGGCTCCGTCCGCACGAGCACAGAGGATTCTCCTCCAAAATAGTGGAGAGGGGAGCACTACCTGTAAACTTGTACTCGCAGTTGGGCCCGTGGGTTCAAGTACGGCAGCGCTCGACGCAAGCGGCTAAGAGTCGTTTCCAAGCGGCAACGTCTCCGTCCCGGGTATCGATCGCATACATCGGGGTGTTCGGATCCAGGTATTTCGCGGTTCCAAGGGACTAGGGGATTACAGCCGCGTCAAGGACTACCGTAGCCGCAGCGAGATCAAGTCGGAGTCCGCTAACGCATATACCCATATATATTTACCGCACTCCGGCTTGCGAAGAGCAAAGACTGTGTGAGAGGGCTGGCGAAGGCCGGTGTAGACTTGGATGAGCGCAGCAATCGATTCTTTGATGTTGACTAGGACATCCGACGGGTAGCGTTTGTCCAGCCGGGTACAGTGTTGGACGAATCCCTCATGATCGGACATCTGGATGGCGGTATGGTCAACAAGCCAACGTAGCTTTGCCGTATTATGAATGCTGAGTTTTGGCATGCGATCAAGGTAAACGTGATGCAAGTTCCAGGGACTGAAGCTGCCGTGCTCGACCAGGGGGAAGAGATCAAATGGGTAGCTGCCGCTCTCGATCGGGTCTAAAAGGGGTACGGAGAGCTGTTGATTGACCTTCTCAGCCTGAAAATGGGCTGCTAAACATGGGAATACTCACGTCTACTTGATGAACTTTCTTGTTGACACGAACTCCAAGTTTAGCGCTACTAATTGGATATGGATACCTGACTATATGCTCCGTCTGTCCAACTGAAATCTTCATCGTGCATGATCCTCTCTCTGTGCGATTGCAACCTTGGTTCCTGATGACAACGCCACTCGTTCAGCCTTGGATTCGAGCTCAAGCTGAGCTTCCATCGAGCGGAAGGAAGATCTTTCATCCTTTTCCACGACAGTGACCTGGTGGTTAAGGATATTCGAAGACGTAATAGGAGGAGGCGCAATGAAGCTAGAGACCCGCTGTGTCTGTCCAAACCCCATCGGTAGCTCACGAAGGACAATGATGAGCTGTAACAATGACCGAGATGGTCATGTGACTTAAGCAAGAATGCGGACGCCAGGGACCGGGGTTATAAACCCATGATGCTTTTCGCCAGCCTTTTGCTTGATGCGAGTCCCTCTTTGGTGAGGTCGAGAGCTAGTATAAATGCGCCAAGTTCCCAGGCTCACTGGTGGTCGCGTGAATGTGAATCCTGAAAGCTGGAAGCGCCTGGCGCTGACGGCAATCACAGCACCGCCACACATCACACACCTCGGTCAAACTCGACCACAACCGCCATGCCTGCTTCCTCAGTTACGACTCCTCGCTGAGGGGGCTATCGCCGACAGAGTCGCCCGGGGAGTAGTCTCTCGCGTCCTCAAACAGCAGGCTCTCGCCCTTCGACGGGACGGCCAACGACGGGCGCGTCCACAAACGGCGAGGTGTCAAGTTATGTTGTCGCAGTCGTGGAAGGAAGAGGTGGGTCCATATTGTTCAGTGCGCAGATTGTCGACAATATTCTCTCTTAGGGGTAGCTCACGAAATAGGAATGACAGCACTCGACAAGACAACAGGACGGTGTGTCCTGTTCCAGGTTAGTTTGCCCGTGCATTGCAATTGTATGCGCACGAATCGCGCTAATGCAACGTTTTTCCAACAGATACCAGACTGTCAGGCGTACGTCAAGACTTTACACCACTTGCAACGTGAGTTTACTTTACATGCGTGACGGGTGCGCGCTCAGTGCTTGTAGTGCACAATCCTTCCGCCATCCTGGTCCCCGATACCTTTATGCCCATGGAGTCGTCAACACGGCAAAAGACCTCCCTGCTCGTCGATAGCATGCAAGAGGACTTCGGAGCTGACAGCATGACGGAATTCGTCCCTGTCGCCCGAAAATACTGGGACGACCAGAACGGTTGGTGTCCACACTTTGACCACGTTCATCGCGTGTCCTACAATTTCCCGTAGGCTTGGAGGCAATAAACCGCCTTATCGTTAACAATGGGAGAAAGCTGGGACACTTGTGGCAGTTTCGAGCAAGTAAGTACGTTCCTTTGCGCTCATAAACAGAAACTAGAGAGAATCTGCTAGATACTACGCGGTGTCTGCCGCTGGGGCTTTGTTCAAATTCGTCAAGTCCAGCATGAATACAATATTCACCCCACATTCTCTCCGAATCAGCTTTCGATGTGTTGAAGGCAAGGCGATCAACACCCCAACCTCGCGGACACTAATCCGACTTAGGTACGATGATGATCGACTGCGAAACCGCGCGGAACCTGGAGCTGGTGCAGAGTAGCACTGTGCGAAAGAACAAGAACTCGTTATTTGGGTACGTGTAATGTTCAGCTCGGATTTCATGCTCACATAGATGATTAGGTTGCTCAATCATACCTTCATCCCAATGGCGCACCGGCTTCTTTGTGTCAATATACTAGCTCCTATAACAGGTGAGTTCCACTGTTTCATACCTGCCAGAAACTGAGTAAAACCGCCAATTAGACCAAACTGCGATTGACCATCGTCTGGATGTGGTTCAAGGTAGGTTGTTCGCAGAAACCCCACCCTCGCCTAACTCCCAGCATAGAACTCGTCAACAACGAAGAAAAATACACCGCCATCCGCGACGCTCTCAAAACACTCAAGAAAATCGACCTCGACAAACTCATCGCACAGCTCACGACTTCTGAGAACCGCCCGGTTGGGGGTTACGACTGGCAACGCCAGAGGCTGTATGGGTTGAACTGATGATTCATCTTCGAAGTGTGATTCGGAGTTTGCCTGGGATTGTCAAGGCGTTGCAAGGTTGCCGGAGCGATTTGCTGAGAACGATTTCGGGCAGGTTGGATAACGAGCGTGTCAAGTCGATTGACGAGGTGGTCAGTCAGGGGTTGAATGATGAGGCGATAGCTGCTGGGGTGAGTGGTTTCATTTAATTCGAATGCACTTGAACCTGAGTTTGAATAGGGTGGCGGAGGATTCGGGGGCAGCGGCTTTGGTGCGACCACAAAGAAAATCTACGCTGTTCGAGCCAACTTTAACCGATCCCTTGACGTTGCGCGAGAAACGTACCGTGAAAACGTGACTGATATCATCGACCCCAGAACGAACTCTCAAAAGAACACGACTTGCCACTTGTTTTGCAGTACCAGGAGAATGTCTTTGTGTTTACTCTGAAAAAGGGAGATGTTCCACAGAATGGCAAGCAGCCAGCAACGTTTATCAACGTTTCGGCAGAAGTGGACCCTTTCGCATTTGGAGTTGGTGAGTGGGCGAGTTTGGGTATTTGGTACAGGCTGAGTTTGTTTGCACGGTAGAAAAAACACAACGCTCGGCTTCGCGATTCCTTGAACGAAGCGTTGATACTGATTGATCAGTAAGTTTTGACGCTGGGTGTTCTAAAGTTTAACTCACGCGATTTCAGGGTTGTGAAAGCTCTTGTTGAAAAGATTGTCGAGGATGTGGATGTGTCTACAAGGCTTCGGAGGCGGTAGGTGTTCTCATTGGCTAGATCTATGTCGCCACTCACCTTTGAAACAAATTGCAATCACGGATATGCTCTGGGCGTTTGCTCATACCTCGATCCGTAAGCTCGCACGTCTGATCCCTAGATGTATGCTAAACCCTTGGTGCAAGTGCACCGCTACACCCGTCCCGAGTTTACAGGGACACTTGCTATCAAAGCAGGTCGCCATCCCGTACTCGAGACCGTACAAGCCACGGGAAACTTTGTTCCAAACGATACTTATGCGTGCGATGGGTCTTGTTTTCAGATCGTGGAAGGCCCAAATATGTCTGGTGCGTGCGCTAATATATCGGGAGTACTAAAATTGGTGACGTCGTTTGCAGGAAAGAGCACGTATTTGAGGCAGGTTGGGGTGCTGGCCGTTCTTGCAATGTGTGGTTGCTTGTGAGTCTATATTCTGTCGCAACATAGGTGCTCGTTCTGACGAAGAAAGTAGCGTCCCCGCAGAGTATGGAAGCTTCAGGTATAACATATCTCCACTCCAAGTGTTATCATTTGACAATCTACCCCCAGGATTCACGACGCCCTCCTGACAAGACTTTCAAACGACGACGACCCCGAACGTAGTCTTAGCACCTTTGCCAAGGAGATGATGAGCAGCATGATTCTAGTAAGTCCCACGCCTATCCCACTCTATCTTGTTTCATTCGTGTTCTACTATATCTGATTTTACGGTATGATAGGTGTGGCAACAAATAACTCTCTGATTTCGATCGACAAACTTGGACGAGGGACATCACCGATTGAGAGCGTTAGGATCGCCCATGCGATTGCAGAGGAAATCATCAAGATCAAGGTTTGCCCTCGATCACTTGGTTCGACAGGACGAGGCTGATTTGGCATTTAGGCGTTTACGTTTTTTACGACGTGAGGTCCCGAGGACCGAGTGAACTTGCCTGGACTAATAGTGTTGGCTTCAGACATTTTCAGCAGTTGGCGCAGACGCTGTCGAGGTATCCGACGGTCGTAAAGTGAGTTTTGGTTGGGTGATGTGGGTGTATGCGCTTATTTGAGGACAAGTTTGCATCTTGCTGTCGAGGTGGGCGTTTTTATATTCTGTAAGGCGCGTCTTTGACATTGTCCGAGTAGAAGAGTGCGCGAGCAGACGCCTTTCGGCTCAAATTTCGTCATTTGTAGGTCTTCTCTACCCTGGTTGGCATACTTGCTCATCGCCCGTTTATCCTAGGCTCGTAGACGGGAAAGCAAACACGATTGACCACTACGGTAGCTGTTCCACATTTTCGCCCCCAGGCGCTCGTACTGATCCCCCTAGGTCTCGAGCTGGCTCGACTAGCAGACCTACCCTCGGCCGTCTCGGCAGTAGCCCGTGGCGTGTCGACCAAGCTCTAAGCACAAGACGACGCCCGGCAAGCGGCGAGCGAAAGCAACGCGATCGCAGCACGGCGAAAGATTCTCCGCGTGCGTCGTTGCGAGGTTCGTCGTAGTCATAGCTAATATGGGTATACATTCTCCAGCTCCGGGTGCAATTGGAGCAGACGCTTGAACATTCTGCCTTGGATGACGGAGCTCTGTCGCATTTCATTCGTGATATAATATTGAGGGTGGTCTGTTGGTTACCGTCGTCGCCAGAAAGGAGGCCCCAAACGAGCAAGTCCGTTGGTGGTCGCGATGCCGACCCTGGATGATGATCTGCAGGGACCGGCGACTTATAAACCCACGATGCTTTTTGGCCGTCTTTTGCCCGATGCGCGAGTCGCTCTTTGGTGAGTCGGCTATTTCCAACCGAGGGCCATTAAAAGCTAATCAAGCGCCAGCCTCTTTTCTTCGACCACCGCCTTTTGTCTTCGTTCTTTCTCTTCTACAGGCCGAACCTCCTGCTCCTCTCTTTGCTTGTTGGACACTTTCTTCCTAGATTCTCTAATCTTTTCTACCTTTTCGCAATGTCACTATCTCTCAAGGTGCGTCACCCTGTCTAGGACTTGGTCGATGGTTAATGCGACGTCGGCCAGGCCGAGCTCGAGGCGTGGTCCAATGCATTGAATGCATACGACGCAGAGGATTTCGCCTAGGCCCTGGAGCTACTCGAGGTGAGCATCCAGTTTTGACCCATAACTATGGTACCCGAAAGCCAACGGCCCATCGCAGATACCTCCCATATTTTGACCAATACCGGCCTCATCCTCGCCACCGTTGGCGAACACGAACGCGCAGTGGAAAACTTTCGTCGTGCGACCGAGCAGGACGGCTATCTCGCCATTGCGTACTTTCAAGGGGGCGTCAGCAGTTTCTTGTGGTCAGACTATGAGGCGGCGTTTGAACAGTTTGAGAATGCGTTCATGTGGTTACAGGGTAATCAGGCCATGTGAGTTTTTTGGTTTTCGGATGTTTTGGGCTTGTCTAATTAAGCCCCTGGTAGAAACTTTGAGCAGCTTGGATTAAATTTTCGGCTTTATACTGCCGAGATCCTGTTCAATAGGTACGTTTATTAGTGACATTTGTTTCTATGGTGGCCTGATTGTCATCACAGAGGCTTGTGTCTGCTCAACTTGGGACGTGGCGAGCCGGTCTCGCCGACCTGCAAGCCGCCCAGAAAGAGAAAGCAACCCCCGAGCACGACGTCATCGACGACGCGATCCGCGACCAAGGCGACGGCTACACTGTCTTTTCCATCCCCGTCGGCATACTCTTTCGGCCAAACCCCAACAAGATCAAGAACCTCCAAGCAAAAGACTACCTAGGCAAAGCGCGTCTCATCTCCAAGGATGGATCGGGGTACCAAGCCTTTGACGGTGTCGATTCCAACGACCTTGCATTTCGACCCGATGAGCGGCGCGCGGCCAAGGCCGAGGGCGCGGGCCTGGGTCGGTCGATCAGTAGTGATCTTGGGGGGACGTTGGCCCCGCGGAATCCGGCGGGGCTTGCACGGGCTGCGACGACTGTTGCTGTGTTTGCGCCTAGTCGGCCGTCGATTGAGGCTCGACCGTCGGTTGAAGCCCGGGCGTCTTTGGATAATGCTTGTCGGCCGTCGCTTGATACTCCCCGTCGTCGGGCAGAACCGCCGGCGCGTGCGAATACGACCGTCCGCCCGATTCGCCCCCAATCCCCGCCCAAGTCTCGCTCGCCGGAACCGTTGACGCGCGCCAACACGGCTATCCGTTCTGTGCGCCCCCAATCGCCCCCGAGCCACTAGCGCGCGCAAACACTGTCCGTCCCACGCGCTCGCCTGAACCGCTTGCGTTGACTCGCTCCCGTCTCCGGAACCTGTTGGTCTCGCGCGCGGACAGAGCGTCCGGCGCCCGGTGCGCCGGCTCCGGTGGATACGATGACCGGACAGATTTATGGTGCGTATACGTCGCCGCCACCACCTCAGCGTGCCGCGACTTTGGGTGTGGGTGTGAGTGAATGGTCGGATTCTACTCCGTCGCGTGCGCTATCCCGGTCGGCGTCGCGCAGCCAGGAGGGTTAAATTAGTCAGGCGCCGAGTCGGTATACGGTACGGAGGGCGCCGCCGCGGTGGTGGTTGCGGGTCCAAGTGGCTGCTGTGCAGTGTGGATTGCCGTGTGCCACCGTCCCACAACGAGTGCGCGCTTCTCCACAACGTCCGCCCAGGCCCGAGCAAGCTGTAGAGGCCTCGAGTGCTGCGGTAGATAAAGAGCGTGCTGTCGAAGATGAGCATGTGCCGCTGCCTGCTCTCTCGCCTTTGCCTTCGTCTTCGCCGACCAAGCTCAAGCTTGCCAGAGTATCGACTGCGACACACTTGTCTATTGCTTCTTCGCCTTTTGTGCTTCCGTTTTCGTCGAGGCGACGTCCGAGTATTCCGATTGAAGACTTTCCGACCTCACCGACCGACGACGAGTGGGAAGACCTTTCGTTCGAGGAGGATAATTGTCCCGGTTTCTCCCATGTCTCAGCCGCGTCGGAATACGCTCCGCCGCAAGGCTTCTGTTCCTGATTCACCGAGGCTTGTTAGAGGTGCAGGTGAGTATTGCCTCGACATGGGTTGACTCACTCTAACCTGTGTCTAGGTCTTGCCCGGTCACGCGCATCACGTCGGAGCCGAAGAAGCCGACCCAACACCATGAATTCACGTTCTCCAACGACCCACCCAAGTCTGCTCGGTTCCCTTCGGTATACTCTACCTATTCTTTCCACGACCCCGCACAGCTTGACGCCGCTCAAGACGACCAAAGCGACATTCTTGCCGATTTATCCAACCCTACCACTCTACTCTTGTCCCACCCCGCTGTGCAAGATCCCGAGGTCAGCGAGTTTGGCCAAGTCCCTGTGGGGCAAACCTCGACCCGCACGGGTCCGTGAGCTCTGTGTCGACCGTCCGACCCTCGGTTGGCCAGCGCAGCCAAAGTCGCCTGGGCGGGTTCAAGGACAAGTTCCGCTGGCTCCCAGGCCGTTCGGGGTCGGGTCAGGACTCGAGCTCGGACGAGAGCGGGCGCTTGCCTGTCAATTCGGATACCTCGTCTATCGAGACGTCCGATTCGATTTGCCCGTTGTATGCTCGGGCAAAGACTACGACTGGCAAATCGGTCGCGTTTTCCAAGCCTGGGTTTAGGTCTTTGCGCAAGCCTGGTTCGCCCGAATTTCACCCCGAGCACGAGTACAGGTCTTCAACCGATTCGAGCTCGTATGCTCCTTTGCTTTCGTCGTTTGAGTGGAATTTGCGAGTTGGGGGAAGGGCGGGGAATCAATCGTCGTGCGACGACTCGTTTACCGAGACGAGTCCTCGTTCCATGTCGCCCTTTGTCACTGTCCACCCAGAAACACCTAAAAATATAACCGGCCCACCGGTTCCCTCCCACGTCCGTTCGCGCTCGCACAACTTCCAGTACCCCCGTCCACGCACCGGCAAGTCGTTCGAGTCGTTGCGCTTGCCAAGGCTGCGGGACAAGAACGATGTGCCTCATCATCCGTTCCAGCCTTCGGCCCTTCCGTACCCGCTTGCGTACTCGTCTGCGATGATGGCCGCCGACCTGTGGAACCATGCACTCTTGTTTGGGGATGAGCGGAACCCGGTCAGTGCTGGTGGACTCTTGTGCGGCTCGACGGTCTCGTTTTCTCAGTTTTATGGTGTTGCGAGTGGGAGGGAAGAGGTTTTGAAGGGGAGAGAGTTGAGGGGTGGTAGAGTGCTTGATATCGGATGCGGAGAGGGCCTCTGGGTTTTAACTGCTGCCAAGGAGTGGAACGCGACCGGCTTGCAGCCCCACGGGTATGTATTTAATCCTTAGATTTCGTCTTGTATCTCTCGCCTCGCTGGGCTCCTTGTATATAGGATGTGAAACAATGATGTATTGCATCTAAACTACGAGAGGACAGGGGGCAACGAGAAGGACCCGGGGTTCATTTAATAATATTTTTATTGCCTTCGCCACTTGAATCACACAACCGGCCACGGCCGGTGTCAGAGCCGGCTCTGGCGGTTGCAGCGGCCGCTATCGCAACTGCCGAAGTTGGCTGTGGCGTTTGCGGCAGCCTCGATCGCGGGTGCCAAGGCTGGGCTGCGGCTAGTGTCACAGCTCCACCGCGTTTGCGGTCACAGATGGGCAGAGTTCATCCCAAATGCGGCAGCAAATGTGGTGGAGCCGTGACGCTTGCCCCAACCGAAGTCCTCTCTACATAATCCCCCGTGCCGCGGCCGGTCGCGATCTTGCGGTGGGTTTGCCGCAATTTTTGCGAACTCAGCCGACCATGGCCGAGTGGCGGATTTTTGCAGGATCCTGATGACTTGTTGACCCCAGGTGGCAGGCCCATGATGACAGTGTGCGGTAAGCAGGCGAGAATCCACGCCCTCACGCGCATATATGAACAAAACTTGAGTGGCTTAACAACTATATAGGACCGGCAACCGGCACCAGCAACCAAAACCCATATCAGACGCTAAAACAGCCCATCGGACCAGGTTTAATTAAATACTAGTCTATGAACCATATATTACATGTATGTAAGTGTTATTGTATGTATGTAATTTATCCTTACCACACCCTTGACCGATGCCAGCAACGCAGGACGGCAGAGACTTTGCGCATGATATCGTAGAGCTGCTGTGCCCGCTGCATCGGGTATTGGAAGCCGACCTTGTACATCTTGAGCGGTGACTTTCCCTTGGTGTTGACACGCTCGAGGAGATGAGGTCCGGGAGCTTGAACTTGTAGTCCTCAGCGGCCCGAGGATGTAGTATGACTTGGCCTCGGGCATGGCCTTGACAAATGCCTCGAGGTTGCCGCAGTAGTGCTTGATCTTGAAGCAATTGAGGTGGAGCATGTGGGTGATGGAGCGATTGAGGAAGCCGGAGCCATGCGAGACAATGACTGCAAGCATGTTGGCAATGAAGGGTGGCCGTGTTGAACAAGATCTCGGCAGCGAGCGAGAACGGGTAGTTGCAAATTCCCTCGCCTTTGTCATCCTCTTTATTGGTATTATCGTCGCCGCCGGCATCGTTGGCAGAGTGGAGCAAAAGCTCGCGGGCAACGGAAACATGCTTGGGCAAAGCCGTGACGAGCACACCCTCCCAGCCGGGGACATCAAACTTGAGTGTGCTGAGCAGGGTGACCACCAGGTGAACTGCGTACTAGATCACGGGGTGGGTGGCCTTGGGAATGGGATTCACGCCGGCCTTTTTGTACAAAACGGTGATCGATGCAGCAAGTGCTGCCAGGTTGGTGGTCTTATGTTCGAGGCTAACCCAGATCCATGTCTACCTCCCAGGAGCCCACCGAACGGGGGCCAGGGTGAGTGACAACTGCCTACAGAACTGCGAGCAGCGGCAATTGGGGGGGGGGGGGGATAACAGGCCAGCCGGGGGCGGGTCCAGGGCCAATTAAACCTCCCAGAAGCCCACCGAACGGCAGCCAG
>WSTG01000020.1:0-12019 GCA_019616325.1 Ceratobasidium sp. 394 | reverse complement strand
ACCCCCCCCCCCCCCCCCCCACCCGCCCCCCCCCCCCCCCCCCCCCCCCCCCCACCCCCACCCCGCCCTCCAACTCCCCCCCCCCCCCCCCCCCCCCCCGCCCGCCGGGGGGGGGGGGCGGGGCCCCCCCCCAACTGGCCAGCCGGGAGCTGGTCCAGGGCCAATTCTACCTCCCAGAAGCCCACCGAACGGCAGCCAGGGTGGGTAGAGAACTGTCTACAGAACTGCAAGCAGCGGCAGAGGTAGGGCATGTTTGCCAGCCTCTTAATATACAAAAATCGAGCCCTGCAAAAGGGCGTTCAACTACATGTCAACCGTATAATTGAACTGTTTCCAAGAAGCCCCAATCTTTTCAAATCAATCAAACAGACTATTTGAGCGGTCAACACCTGTCAACCGTTTTATTTAGCGGTTTCAGGAAGGACTTTTACCCTTTGAAGCAATTGATTGGACGGCAACTACGGTCAAACGTCTCGACTCACAACCCCTTGGCTTGCAACAGCACTAATTCCGACACATTTCATGCGGGGAAAACCAGGCTGTGGGGAAGCCACTCGGTGGCTGCAGATGACACCGGGCTGTATGCACAAGAATATATGCATATTTACGCGCCAATAAAAGAATATGATTGGTAGAGTGTGAAACATACAATGTGCATATATGCATAAACACTCCTCTAATGCAATTATTTTCAATTGCTCTGGGATGGTACACAAGGAGACTATCGCTTCACGTGATTACATAATCGCCACTCCCACACAAATCAACGTCAGATTTTTTGGCGTGCTTCCTACCCACATCATTGCGAGTCAAGGGGCTCGACTGTAAATGCCTCATAGTGAAACGGGTACCATAGCGAGACAGGTTGGTACCTGAGAATACTAAATGCCCAACGGGGCTGAGCAGGATGTGAGCTGCAACTCTGCCTCAAGTGTATGCGCACGGCACGCTCACGCAGTTGGTCTCAGACCAACTCAATCGTGGCAAGTTCTACACTCCCATGCGGTATTCATCTAAACAGTGAGAAAGCACTCTATAGATACAATCTAGAAAAAAAACTACTCCGGGTCCCTAATCCCATGTTGATGTGCAATAACCTCAATTAGCCCCTCCCAATATCCCCATCCCTCGGGTGCACGACCATATTCGCTTCTACTCCCCACCCGCTCTCCACTCTCCCAGGTGTCTCTGGAACAGGGTTGGGGACAGACACTGTCGATAGACGGCCTGTAACTAATTACCCGACAAATCCAAACATGTTGGCCTGGGCCAACCCAAGTCCGAGCCTGAGCCTGGCTGAACCAAGACTAGACCAGTCAAAGCCAAGGCTAATGCCTCGGTTGGCCAGAGTGTATGGCCAGTTCACTTGGCTGAACGGGCACGAGTGGCACCTATGAATGGGAGCGCTTCGGTTCCGAGAGTGTTGAGATTAGCGGGAGGAGTCCCATCGGCATGGGCGTCCGGGTCGAGTATCGACAGCAGCGGGAAATCTCTTGGCGCAGGCGACAATAGATTCTTCGCTCCACGTAGGGGTATTCAGATTAAGCGTCGCCTTCGACGGCGGCCAACTACTCGACACCGCAAACGTGTCGGTGTGGGTGAGCCAAACAAAACTGGCGCAAACGACGTCATGGGCGAGACACCGAGTGGCAGTTGGATGGTCAAGCATATTGGGCGCCGAGGTGGTTCCGAGTGAGGGGGGTGTGGTCGAATGAGACGACGGTGTCCGTGTGGCAGTGAGGTCCGGCTCGCTGAAGAAAGGGATGGCGAGTCGATCGTGAACCCTCGGGACGGGCGCGGCGGGCGCGGGATGGTTAAGATTGGGTTTGGCGGCTGAAGTGTCATTTGGGGTACCGACCCGGGTTTCATTGGCGAGCACAGGCGGAGCGCATTGTTGGCTTTGGAACAAAAAAAGTTGGATGATCTTGACTTTTCGCGCTGATGTGACGTCTATTGCAGGTTGGCTGGCGTGCACTTGAGTAAACTATGCAAGTTCAATATTGGTGTAATAGAGACGACAAGCTACTCACGTCTTCAAGATCATCGTGCAATTCCATGGCGTTCAGACTGGCCGGGTCGAGCAAAAGGGCGATGCTGAGAATCATGGTCGTGCTGAAGGGTGGGTTAAGATGAGATCAAGATAAGAAGAGATGAGTTACGAACTTCAATAATTGATACAGCCCGCTCATGTGGTCGCAACAGGCATGGCGATAGGGCCAGGAGTTTCTTGAGCGCGGGCTTTCCTCTCGAGGGCGAGGGGATGGAGCGGGCGTGTCGTCGGAGGTCTGGCTTTCTTGTATCTCGCTTGGAATATTGGTCGGTGTTGCAGTGCTAGATCGCGTCTTCTCTCGGAGGACGGACCTTCACCGTCATCCATGTCGTCTGTTTTTGAGATGGAACGCCGCCATGGGGATCGGAGCGCAGCGAATCGAGGAGAGGTTGTGGCGTCTACGACCAGCGAGTGTGACAAGAATGGTCGAGCCGAGTCACCTAGTTGACCAACCGGGCAAAACAAAGTAACGACGGTGATGGGATTTGGATAGGGGCCACCCAAGTTACCAGAGCTATTGCGTAAGCGCAGCAGAGGAGAGGTTTGGAGTGGAAGCGAGTTGGACGGGCCAGGAAACGTCTGTGAGTCCAGGCTCGGCGCCGATGCTCGAGGCCAATCATGGTGGCACACAGATCGGTGGGGGACCGTTTGCGCCCGAGAATCTCCGCGCCGGTTGACGGAGCGCAATATTGACCCCAGAGCGCGCAAAGGGATGTTGTTTGAAATGGGTGCTGGGAGGCAGGCTGTGTAACGAAGCTATAGACAGGAGTGCTGATGGTCTGGACAGTGACGGACGAACAGCTAGGGTGGCTGGGAATCGGTATTCAAAAAGCGAGGCAGAGCCTGTTGTAAACGGTGCGCCTGTTTGTTTATCAATGCGTGTGCTCAGTGAGGACAGCGGGAGATGTACAAACCTACAAAGATGGGTGACAGAGAGTGCAAGTCCAAGCCTGTCGGGTGTGGAGTGGAGCCTTCGTCTGGCGACGGAAGGTCCGCACGAGTACGGTAATGCTGGACGAGGAGCAGAGGAGATTTGCCACGCTCTAGAGTGCTCAGTCGAGGCTGGTCGTTCATATTGCCAAGCGTGAGTTTACGGTCATCGTTGCAAGTGACGTTGTGGCACGAAGAATACTGATTGGTCGATTGGCGCTTGTTACGTTGGCGAGGGTAAGGTCCGAATCATCTCCTCCCACACACACACCCCTCCTTTGATACCCCTTCACTCTCTTGTTTTCTGGCCATGTCGTCCGAGACTTCATCTTCTTACCATGATTCGGAATCGTCCAGTGTTAACACTGCCGCAGACTCACAAACCCCTGATGAATGGCGCTGCCAACCCTTCCCTGCAATCTCTGGAGTTGTTACTTGTCCTGAGCTACGCCAATATAACTTTGGTATCGTCTCGGAATGGAGCCTTCTTTGTTGCCTCGAGTGCCCGCAAGAGGACGTTATCATCAACTACTCAACTGCCCGGGCGCACCTGACAGGCGTACACAAACGGAAGCTCGACAACCGAAGGGAGAGTGTTCAATATTTTAAAGATATGTGCAACAAGCTTCATGTCAGGCGCGAGCTCGTGAGTGTTCAGGTGTCTCACCGACGTCGCTTTGCTGATTGCACGTAGTTGCCCGATGTTCCCACTCCCACCGGCTTCATAGCCCCACTTCCTTTCCTCAAGGTTTTCCGTGCCTATCGATGCGAGTTATGCGAAGAGAACAAGATAGACACTTTCAGAGTCAGCGCAACTTCTCGTCGAGATCATTTTGAACAGGTGCATCACATCACCGGCCTTGGATTGAAACAACTGCCCGATCGATATGTCCATGTTCAAACATTTTGCAACAGTACCTACAACCCAAAGACGTGGTTTCAAGTCTATCCAGAACTCCTGCTCGTACAGCAACAAGAGGCTTCGGCCAACGACGAGAACACGCTTGGCAAAGCTCCGATGACTGCGCGGGACCTCGCCGAGGCGTACCTGAGCGAATCGACTGAGATAGGCCTACCAAACGTCGCTGCCAAAGATCTCCAGGACGTAATGCCATTCCTGCACTTTTGCGGGTGGGCAATCCACCTCCAAGGCAGAAGCGCTGAGGATATAAAGCGTCTACGAGAGCTTGTGGAGGCCCCGTCTCGTTTGGACGATTTACGTCGCATATACAAAGCAGCAGCAAAGCGTTTCCGCCGCGATCAGAGGCGACTCCAAGGGCAGTCGGAAATCTACCGCCTAAACCTGATGGACGACGAGTCAAGGTGTGTTGATATTTCTCTCGTCGCGCTGTGCTCTAATAATATCTTTACTCTAGTAACCCGACAAAGTCGTTTAATCCCCTAGCCAAGGACACAATAAAGGACTATGGTCGGACGTGGGGCTTGTGGTGTGTTTTCGTTTGCCGGTTGCGTGAGCTGATGCCACGCGACGCGACGTTTTACCCTATCAATTTTACGAAGGAGCAGGAACATTGGATGGACCTAGCCCTCGAGTACTGCGATGAAACAAAGCCTCGGACGAAACATGTGAAGGACATCTTGTACGGACTGGCTGATGCGTTTTGGCGTCCTGATGGGTCCACGAAGTTTCGGAAGATGGTTGATAATCAGTTCAGTGATGCAACCGTCCGGTTTGCGGTGTTGATGAACCTGTACCCGAATGGCGAATTCGCCACACCCCGCAATGCTTGCCATCAACTCGTACGAATCAAATATTTCATTCGTTCTGCCCTCTATTTTTGGTCGCTGGAGCTACACAAGAAGCAGAATTTGGACCTTGATGGGTGAGTTCTACATTACATCGTTTGGATCCTGATTGTTTAATGCTGCGACTTAGCGTTGTGCCTTTCATTTCGGGCGCTGTGTCTCGCCGGAAGGTTACCCCGTTCAGCACAGTGTGCCTTTTCGTGTCTCATGCAACCACTTATGCGAACACCTCCGTACACCTCCCCAATACCATATGGGCTGATGACGAGTCCGTCAATGTCGAGGGGCACAGAATTCACTTCCCGCAATTCCGTCAGAAAATGGCCGACACCGTTCGGCATCTCGAGACTCTGATTGGCGACGAGTTACTCCTCGGCCGACCACCCGAACATTATGGTTTCAACATCACCGAAGAGACAGATTTAGAGGACCAGCTCTCTAATTCAACTCCCGGCCATTCGGTGTTCGATCACGACCGCTTCAAGGCGCTGCGGCATTCCCTCGCCTTGAAATTCTTTGAGGACGAAGGCGCGGATTTCCTAATCGATCGAGACAATAGCACAACAGCTGGCGTTGAATATCACCCGCGAGGCGCCGCCAATTACCTCGCGTCATATCATAAGGCCCTCCGTACTCTGTCGTTTTGCATGCACATCATGGGTGGCCAGCCCGGCCGCGGGACCGAATTCATGAACCTAGCTTGGACGAACGGCCGGTATCGGGTGCGCAACGTTTACATGGTCGGCCCTGGGAAGATGGTCTACGTTTTATTTTACAACAAAACCACAAGCCAAACGGGTTTCGACCGAGTCGTCGCGCATGCTATTCCTTGGCGTCTCGCCCGGCTCGCGCTACTGTTGAAAGGTCTCGTGGCGCCATTTGCGGGGGCTCTTTTACGCAAAGTTTCTACCGAGGACGGTTGTGCCATACACCAGCACCGAGTTTTCACTCAGGACGGAAAGACACTCGGCTCGGAAGACCTATCTGACGAGATCTATCGGTGGTTCATTACGCATTTTCAAAAACCCATTAGGCTTCGAGTTTGTCGCCAATTCCTCGTTGCTGTGCAACGGAAGTACATGCGGGCCGCATTCGAGACAGTAAAGCGAGCACTGCTTGCCGCGGACTCACAGGCTGGCCATACGAGCGAGACCGCACGACGCCATTACGCTATCGATGTCGAGGAGGCACACATACTGGGTGGGGAGACCATTGCCAAGTACATCGAGGTCTCGAACTGGTGGTGGCGCGTACTCTTCGATGGAATGGAAGACATGTTGACGCGCAGGGAACTTGGTCCACCGATGCCCGAGTCCGATTCGTTTGCCACTATACAACGGGATATTTCAACCACCGTACAACCCGAGACATTGCGTACTATGCTTAGCGAAGTTATCACGAAAGGCGACCTTGGGCGACAAATCGCGGCCGAATTCACTCAACTTTTTCGAAATATGGGACTCGATAGCCGCGGAGTTCCGCCTGTTGGGTCGGAATCCTGGTTCCACAGACAAGCCGAGCTCGAGCGATATCTGAGCATTCCCGCCACAGTTGTCCCGGTTCAGGCTCGCCACTTGCATCTCCTACACTTGTACACGCGCGATTCAACCGCCGTATGGACCAGCAAGAAGCAAGCCCAAGCTCTCGTTCACATTCTCGCCCGGCAAACTTCGCTGCTCATTATTTTACCAACGGGCGGTGGCAAATCCCTCTTGTTCGGTGCGATGCAGTACTTCGAGCGGGCTATTACGGTTGTTGTCTTCCCGCTGCGGGCGTTGATGAACGACCAACTGGCTGCTGCCGCTAAAAGAGACCCGGAGAAGCCCTGGCCTGTCTGGCATGCGAACCTCCAAGTCTTTGAGGGAATCGTCGCCGTACCCGTCGAGTCCTTGGATGATGACAATTTCAGGATCTGGTGCGATACCAACCTCAAGCGCCGCCTCCTATCTCGTATTGTAATTGACGAATGCCACATCATTCCTTCCTCGACCGACTTCCGCTTCGTCATGCGAAACTTGGAACCCATCATCGAGACCAGGGTGCCGCTTGTGTGCCTGACGGCAACGCTCCCGCCTGACATGGAGGGCGAGCTATCCGCACGCATTGGTCACCCTAGCTGGTGTGTCATCCGGCGCGGTACGCAACGGAGGAACTTGCATTTTAGGATTGCCCGGTACGCCAATCGCGGGGACGCAGAGATAGCGCTCAAGATGGTCATGGACCGATATGTGTCGGAAATCCCAAAGCGGCAAGGTGCCCTTATCGTCGTGCGGACATACAAAGAGGCAGACAAGCTGTCAAAGCTGCTCGGCTACCCGTGCTACTACAGCGACAAACCTTCAGACACCAAGGACGCAATTGCTACCAACTGGATCGCGGGCCGTGTCAAAGTCATTATCGGTACCTCAGCCGTGGGAACCGGGGTCCACCATGCTGGTTGTGTCCTCGTAGTCCATTGGGATGTCCCTTACGGAATGCTGCCATATGCGCAAGAGACGGGGCGAGCTGGGCGTGAAGGGCAGGAGGCATTGTGCTTGCTCATCCATTGGGGAAACGTCTATGACCAGCCGAAGCAGGATTTGAAGGGTTACGGACCATTGAAAACCATGCTCCTCGACGACACCTGCATTCGACTCCACACGTCTCGATACCTGGACGGCAGACAAAAAATCGTTACCTGCTTCAATGGCTATGCACTCTGTGGACGCTGCATCGTACTTATGAGGTTGGCCAGCACACGATCAGGACATCGGTTCAGCCCAGAGCAGCTCACAGATGTTGGCGAGAAGACACTGCCGAGGGGGGTTATGCCCCCTGAGCTGATCTACTTAGGCCACAGCGATGAAAACCCGCCGCAAGCACCAGAAAGCATGGACCACCCTCCCACGGACCCGGTGGAACTGGACGAGGAGGAAGAAGACGATGATTGTTGGTCCAACCGGGAAGGGATTGATACCGAGGCTGAATCAGATGCCGACGGCCTTGGAGAGGACATTGCCCCCGAAGCGCAGGTGTACCATGGATTAGCAAACCAGGGCAAACGTGCTCAACGGACTGTTACTCCCGATGCGATTGAAGATGAACCTCGTACGTCTGCCCCCCGGAATGCATGGGCACGGCCGTTGAAGCTGGAGGCGAGGGCTGGGCCTCCCGTCGCATGGTCACGAAAGCAGCAGTCGGCCGAAACACCTGCATGGGCAGACAGTGGCCATGAAGTCACACCGTTTATGTCCGGTAAGCCTTCTTCACAATTTCCAGTCAATTTGTAATTCTGACGTTCACGGCAGCTCCGATGGGTGCAACCAGGTCCTCTGTCGCTGTATCCCACCAGAAAGCAACCTCAACGAGTGCTGCTGGGCCATCGCGAGTTCAAAGCCGTGCAGGTAAGCAGACACACCACTGTCGGGACTATTCATTGATTGGTGCCCAGTGTCATCAAGTGGGATGGCATCCCGACCAGCAGAGCAACGACAGTTAGCTCCCACAACCACAATAGGGCACCAAAGTGGGACAGGGGGAGAAGGGAGATTGTCGCCAGGGGCCCACTCCGCGCTTGCTGCTCCCACACGAGGCGATGCATCAGGTCGAGGCACACAGGCTGGCGGATCGTCCCAGGCCCTCCAGCAGCATGATGCAGTTCCTCATACTTCCCCTACCCGTCCAACATATATTCGCACCCGCCCAGAGGCACCCGAATCTCCCACGAACCGTCGGCAAGCCGTTACGAGGTTCCCAACCTCGACAGAAGCACTTTCAAATGCCAGTCGCCAGCTATTCCCAATGCAGAGCACCGGTAGTCAAGTCCAGTCTGATGCATCAAGATCCATCATCCGGCGATCTGCTGCCGTAGACCCACACCAGAGCTATGAAGATTCGAAAGGGGCCTTCAGTTTTGCCAACCTCATACGGATCAAGTCTGAGGTTTCGCGATGGTGTTTCTATTGTCTCGTCCATCAACCCTCATGGAGTGGGCACACGAGTGGGCGGTGCCGGGTATCTGGTCAAACCCTGGGCTATGGTCTCCATGGTATTGTGCACAATTCGGAGACATTTATTGGCAACCGGGACTGGCTTCGAGGCAGCAAACGAATTCCACGCGACGCCACCATGTGCGGCTTTTGCTTCTGGCCATGGCACAACCTCCATCAACATCCCCTACCGGCAGGCCCTAAAGCGACACCCCAGGACTGTTCGGCCAGCGACTTTTTGCTACAGTTCTCCTGGACCCTACTTGCCCACGATGAAAGCCGAAGCATGCTTGCCGATTATTTCTCTCTTCCTACCCAGTTTTTTGCAGATCCTCACCGCTATTCAGCCTGGCTTATGGAAAAGGTAGATACAAATATTCGGTGGAATGGTGCAACCACAACAATGTATAACATACATCGGGTATTCCTCTGGTGGACTATTATTGTCCGAGACTGCCACATCCCTGGAGCACAGTGAGTTGACAGATTTTACCGACAATTAAATAAATCACTAAAATATATATAGGCTTACAACAGGGGATGGTGATGGATCTCGCAGAGGTGCTAGCTTTGAGTAGTACTCATGTTTGTTGCCTAGGGTTTGGTTATATACTATTTGTGTGTAACACAGGTTCAAAACTCCGGGTTATTGATGTGTTATAGTTAGAGTCTGGCACATGCACTGTATGAATGCAAATTATCCAGGTTAGGGTACAGTTAGTATTGTTTTGTTAGAAACACAGGTTTACAAACACAGTTTAAAACATGTTTGTAAACGTGTTTTAAATGAACGACCCATTTTATGATGTTAGAAACTCGGCACTTATGTGAGTGGCTGGTCCTGAACAGTCCCATCAGCCACTCCCAAATAAATTTTGTTCCCATTTGCACTCTGTGTATGTGACCACATATTGATTCTTCTGAGATGCCCGTCCCACCGGATGTCTCGAAAGACCTTGAACGACTTTGGGAGCTTGCAGGGCAATCTAGAACACTCGTACTGGCAGGATTCCCGTTGCGCCAACTATACAGTTCCGTAATCTCTTGGACATCTTCCGACCCACCACTAGCAGCGATGCCCTGCACGAGGCAATGCGGAATGCTCTTGTAAGGGATGCGGTCACATGACCGCTTAAACATGATTATATGCGCTCTGTCCTTATGTTTTATCTTTTGTCTTTTGTTTCTTACTACGATCTTGATCAATTCATACTACATACACGCGTTCTATCGCAGTGCGCACCGCCGCACTAAGTATTATTTCAGTTACTATCTACATCTTGAGGACCGATGGTCCTTTCACTTTTTTGAACGCAAAACATGTAAAAAATAGCTAACGCGCATTTACCCCTCCCCGTACCCCAGGACAAAGAAAACTACACAGGAAATCGTGTTAAGCTAACATGAGCAGCTCGGCAGGCGAGTCTTCACCTGCATACCTTATAAACCTGACTTAGCCGGTGTCAGGTCGTCATGCACGCGGGTCATGACATCATTCCCCCCTTAGGGTCTCTTATGGGGGATTCCGTAAGAGGCGTTTCTAAGGGTCTATTATCTAATCTATGAGGGGAATACAAAAAAGGGGCTCGACCCTGTGTACACCCATTCTACATTTTTGGCCACCCAGGCCTCCCCTTCCTCCCCTTCTATGTCCGACCAGCACTTGCTGATCGCCACCCGGCTGTTCCCTAGGATCACAGTCGGGCGCACCTTCATTGCCTTCACATGCTTGTAGCGGCCCGTGAAGTCGGCCTCGTACTGGCTCAGGGCTTTGAGTGAGTACTTACCGTTTGTGTGGACCATGTCGTCCAGGATCCATATGTCCGCATCCTCCGAGAGGGCGGACATATTCCACACGTTGCACATGCGGCTGTGCGTACCTTTGGACCGGGCGAAGGCCGTCTTCCCAGTCCCAGTCTCCCCCTCGATTACCAGGATGCGGTGTCGCATCCCTGGTGCTTTCAGGGGAATCTCCCGCTCGAACCACCGCTCCGCTTGCTCAATATGGTCGGCGGGTTCCGGCCGTGGAAGTTCGACCGGGATGGCGGCTAGAAGGCCCGCGTCGGTTTTGTACGCGTACTCCGCGTACGCCCGGACCGAATTCCAGGCCGTCGTCATCTGGAGGGGGCGGAGGCGATTGAAGCGCCGGTAATACTCCTCCTTCGTCTCCGCGGAGACGATCTCCTCCCTGTCTTCTAAGTCCGCCTGATAGGTTGGGTAAGCAGTCAAGGGATGGTGGTTGGTCGGTGTTGGGCGTACCTGCATCCGGGACCTTTTACCGCCCTTCCCTTTGATCAGGATCCCCTCCAGGGCCTCCTCGGTGAGCTCCCCGGCCATGAGGTCCTCGACCTCCTCACTGTTCGCTCCAACGTCCTTCCATAGATAATGGAAGGCTGTACAGGCTGGACAGCCACCAGGCCCTTCTCGCAGGTCCTTCTGCACGATGTTCGGGTGGGACCCCTCGAAGTCCCAGAATCGGGGGTTGGCGGTGTTCCACCCGCCTTTTCGGTCGGTGCTGATCATCAGCGCGTGTACGTGGAGGGGGCGCTCCGGGTCGTAGCTCGCCTCCTCCGGGTTGTGCCGTTCGACGACGGCTAGAGTCCACCAATGGTTTGGGCGGTTCCTGCAAAAATGTTCGAAGCGGCTTACTAGGCCGCTGGGGTCCTCCTCCCTGAGGGCGCTCCACGTGAGGAGCACCACTCGTCCCTGCACCCGGAAGCGAGAGGGCGCTTCCGGGACCCGTTCGTCGGGCGTCGGCGAGGCGGACCCTCGAGCCGTCGGCGTAGGCCGCCCAGAACTTTGTTCTGGGCGTGGGCTTGCTGCCCAGTGCGTGGGTGATGGTGAGGCCGACCTCGGCGGTGCGGACTCGTCTTCCCTCCTTCGTCGCTCCCCGCTCGGTCCAGCACCATAGGTGCTCGTTGTCGTCTGGGAGTGTTGCATTTTGAGTGGAGGGGGTAGGGCGCATGTGGTTGTGTATGGAGAGTACGGGCGTTACCTCCCTTAATAAGTGTCTCGGTGGCTTGTTTTCGTTGATCACATGGTGTTGTTCTTAGTCATGTGATGACGCATCTCCGAGGGGTGCCCTCTGTCGTGACCTACCCTGGGAAGACCCACATTTTCTCCATTTTCAGGACTTAGCCGTTACTGTCCACGCCAGGTTCCACAGTCACGTGATCCGTAACAACCGTAACGTAACAGTCCAGCCGGTAAATCTCTCTCTATGTAACCAGCTGGAGCTGGACCTTAGTCAGCAACCATCACGTGATCCGTAACAACTGTAACGTAACACTCCAGCCGGTAAATC